>CM039306.1:184043797-184171691 GCA_022316695.1 Camellia oleifera | reverse complement strand
CCAGAAAGCCTCGCACCTCCTTTTCAGTCCTTGGTGGTGGCATTTCTAAGATGACCTTGATTTTGGAAGGGTCGACTTTGATACCTCTCTATGTAATCAAGAACCCCAGCATTTTCCCTGCTGTAACACCAAACGTACACTTCTGAGGATTCAACCACAACCTGGAATTCTCTGATCCTTTGGAAGAACTTTTGCAAGGCGGTGTAGTGGCCCTCCCTTTTCTTGGACTTGACAATCATGTCATCCATGGACACCTCAACCTCTTTGTGGATCATGTCATGCAGTATCGAGGTTGCGGCCAGTTGATAAGTAACTCCAGCGTTCTTCAACCAAAATGGCATTACCCTATAGCAATAAGTCCCCCACAGGATGGTGAAAGCAGTCTTTTTCCGGTCTTCGGGTGCCATTACAATCTGATTATAGCCCGAGAAGCCATCCATGAACAAAGCAAAGCATATCCTACTGTGAAGTCCACTAACTCGTCAATATGCGACAGAGGAAAGTCGTCCTTCGGACTGGCTTTATTCAAATCCCTAAAATCCACGCATACCCGAATCTTGCCAACCTTCTTCGGCACCGGAACTATGTTGGCCAACCAAGTTGGGTACTCAGATACTAGCAAGAACCCTGCGTTAATTTGCTTAGTGACATCTTCTTTAATCTTGAGAGCCCAGTTCGGGCAGATCCTTCTGAGTTTCTGTTTGACAGGTCGGACCTTGGGGTCAAGAAGGATCCGGTGCTGTACAATCTCAGGATCAATTTTAGGCATGTCTTCGTAGGACCACGCGAAAACATCTTTGAAATCTTTTAATAAAGTGACTAAGCGCTCGCGCTCTTCCGAAGACAACGTGGACCCAATCTGGACTAGCCGCGGGTCTTCCTTAGTACCCACATTAACTGTAGTGATTTCATCAACCAGGGGTTTAACAAATCTCTACTGCTCTTGATCAATTAAACGTTGTAAAACCGGAGGAATTTCTTCCTCGTCGTTTTCATCAAAATTTTGAAAGTTCTGATTAATACAATAAATCAAAGGCATAGAAAAGTACTCAGAAACCACATCTATATCATTCTCATTAAGCACTTCCAAATCGTCGAGTTCCTCTATTACAACAGACTCACAAGAGAAAGAAAAAGACGACCTAGACAGGACTGTGGCATCTGGGTTGTCACCTCCAGGAATACCGGACTCAGACTCAGACGAGCTGGAACCTAATTCCGACTCTATAGACTCAGTGGAATCAGATTCCGACTCACTACCTAACCCGGTGCTACTTGATAAAAATCCCTCTCGTACCACCAAATGAAGGAGGGTGCGACGGATGCATCCAAAATGTTTGACGGTGGGCTCGCAGCCTGTTTCATTCTTGATCATAGGATACCAAGAAGTTATCATCCAAGCACTTCTGTTCGACCGGAGGATCTAAAAGTAGACAAGCCAGTGCTACCCCCAATTCAATTCAGTGCTCTCGGAATCCACTTCCTTATACTACTCAACCTCAGCTGATGGGTCTGTCTGCTCTTCGGCAACATCATCCCCGGATAACTGTTGTGATACCCCTGTTCTGTGGTGTGCTAATTAGTTCTTAATTTGAGTATGATTATGTGTTTAGCATGATTTTATGTGCCTATTATGAGAATATATGTGATTTTGGATTTTTATCTGTTTACCGTAGGAATATCTGTTTGAGTAATCTGCTTTGAAAATTTAATTGAGGGCCTTATCGGCCATAGAATCCAAAATTGATTACGTCATTGTAATTAGCAAAATTTTTAGAGCCTACGGTGAAATTTAATTGAAAATTGATTCTGGTCAATTTAAACTGATTAAATTGATTAATTAAGTGCCCTATTATTTTATATTAAAATATTTGTTGGTGGGACTCTTTACTTATGGCCATATGCACTCTCTCTACTCATTTTTGAACTCAAAATCTGAGTTAGACTGTGGAGAGGAAGAGAGAGTCGGCTGTAGAGAGAGAGGAAGAGAAGAAAATTGAGCAAACTTAGCTCAAAGCTTGGGAACCTTGAAGATTATGCAAGTTTTGATCATAGATTGTGAAGATCAAAGCTTCTAGGTAAGTGAACTCATGGATTTTTGTTGTAAATATGTAGATTCAAGTGTGTTTGATGATCAAGATCAAGAGTTGCACTATAATTGAAGAATTTGGAGTGATATACACATGCATGTATAGGATCACCATGGATTTGTATGATCAAGCATGTGCTAAGTTGAATATGGAAATATGAGTGTTGAATCATACATGCAAGCATAGTTTTGTTGAGTTTCATGGTTAGAAGCACCATCTGTACCATTTGAAATAGGAATGGAGCTGGTTGTGTTCAATTGATGGTCAATGAAGGCATGCATGTAGATAATTGTTATAGAGATGCATAATCAAGCATGTATCATGTCAATTAAGCAAAAATTTAAGTTTGATCATGCATGCAAGCTTGGTTTTGTTAAGTTTTGGCACCATTTGCATCTTTGAAATGGAAATGAAGTCAAGATGGCCTTGCATGTTTGAATAATTAAAGATATGAGCTTGGATGCATGAATTTGTGATATTGGTGACGAATTCGTCATGTTTTGGGGGCATGCATGTAAATAAATCAAGAAATTGAGCTCTCTAATGTTGTGATATTGCATTGGTGTCATGTTAATATGTGTATGTGTGAAGATTGAGCCATAACATGCAAGAAATGTGGTTGAATATCGAATTTGAAGCTCAAGAACAGTTTTGGAAAACCCAGAAAGTTTGGTGCCCGCTCGAGCGGGGAAACCGCCGCTCGAGCGGAGAAATCGAGCTCCCAGCATTTCCTTCTGCAGACATGGTGCCCGCTTGAGCGGGGAAGTTGACGCTCGTGCGGGGAGCTATGTAGACAGAAAGTCCGCTCGAGCGAAAGAATGCACGCTCGAGTGGGGATTAGAGGCAACCAGTACTTTTGCTGACTTAAGGGTACGCTCGAGCGGGGAATCCCGCGCTCGAGCGGGGACCCTGTTTCCAGAAATTTTGTTCTTGCATCTTGTGTTCGGTTTTCCGTTCTCTTTCACTTGTAAGCACTCTTAGGCATATGTTAGGCATTGTAAATGAGTTAATGAGATAAGAATGAAGCCTAAAGAGGGAAATGTGAATTTTGAACGGATTGAATTGTTAATGACCCTTTTATGTTCATGGCATGTGTAGGGTCGAGTTCCAATGCGAACCAATCAACCGATCACTGTGAGTAATATCTTGACAAGATATTTATAGTATGTCATTGTTAATTGTTACTTCTGTGTAAGTTTTGCAATTCAATGAATAATTGGGCCAAAGGCCGATGGAAATGAATAATCGGGCCAAAGGCCGATGGACATGAATAATTGGGCCAAAGGCCGATAGAAATGAATAATTGGGCCAAAGGCCGATGGACATGAATGATTGGGCCAAAGGTCGATGGAAATGAATAATTGGGCCAAAGGCTGATGGACATGAATGATTGGGCTAAAGGCCGATGGTAATGAATAATTGAGCCAAAGGCCGATGGACATGAATGATTGGGCCGAAGGCCATCCGTTAAACTGCTCCAATAATTCCTTGTGTACTTGTTTATTTGATATTATTTACTGGGCATCTGCTCACGCTCATTCATGTGATTGTAGGTGAGCCAAGTGAGGACCAATCCCAGTCCTAGTGAAGTCAGCCAGGAACAGCAAGAGTTTTGGGAGAGTCAGCCTAGGGTCTCACGCACGAGACCAAACCTTGCCCGTTTTGTTACATGTTTATATTCTGTCTTGTTGGCAAGGATCTTGTGTATATTGTATATAGTTTGCTATGGGTTAACTCAGTCTAGATGATCCTGTCTGTAAAGGAGTTTATGCTACTGCACTTATGATGTGGGTTATTAACGTATATGAGTTTGGTTTGTTTTGTTGTGCATATAAACACAGCTCTATGGACAAAGTTTTGAATTTTTATTTCCGTTTGGCCCCTTTACTCTGATGAGTTATGTCTGATTTGTATGGAGGCCGTAGGTAATCTCAGGATTACTGGCCGGTTATGTCCTTAACCCTTAGGGGCGTGTTCGGGTCATGACAGAGTGGTATCAGAGCACGAGTTAATAACTCACACACTTGTCCAAAAAGAGCAATAGGCGTCTAGATAAGATCTAGGATGCATTCATATGATAGATATGAAATTTGAAAGCATTGACGGTATGCTTAAATGCTTTGATGGGAACTTTGAAGACATCATGAATATGCTTAATTATTTTGATTTGGCTAATTGTGTGCTATAAGTTGTGACTTACTTGCATTGCAAATTATCTGGATATGTATGTTCCTTGTTACGTGCATACTTGTGTATATCTTGTATGAAATATAATGTTAGTCTAATCAGATGGTGAGAACAAGAGGCGATGAGTTGGAGGAGTCCTCTACAGCCAGAATAGACAGGATGGAAAGATTGCTACAGGAAATGGCCGAAGCCTTGAGACAGTAATAGGAGTGGCAACAACAGTGGCAGCAACCACATCCGCCACCTCCACCTCAGGCACCACCCATGGCAGATAATCAAAATGATGATCGGATTATAGCTCTCACCAAGGAATTCAAGAAAATGAAACCACCACAGTTTCACGGGGGATTAGATCCATTGAAAGCTGAAGCGTGGGTTCTCGGCATTGAGAAACTATTTGAAGTGTTCCCCTGTTCAGAGACTCAGAAGGTGCTTCTAGCCACTTTTATGCTAGAAGACGAAGCAAGAAGATGGTGGATGTTGATGCGAGAAAACCATAAGGATGTTGATTGGGTGAAATTTCTGGAGATCTTTTATGATAAGTATTTCCCGCAATGTGTTCGGGATAGAAAAGTAGCCGAGTTCATGGAGCTCAAGCAAAACAGTATGACTGTAGCGGAGTATGAGGCCACATTCACCGAGTTGGCCAGGTTTGCACCACATGTAATTGACACTGATTATAAGAAGGCAAGACACTTTGAAGGTGGGCTCCGCAGTGACATCCTAGAGAGGGTGAATGTTCTAAAGTTGGAAACCTATATTGGGGTGCTTGATAGGGCCATCATATCAGAGGCTAATATAGCTAGACAAGCTAAGCCAGCAACGGAATGGAAGGGCAGCAAAAGACAGGGCTTCTTCTCAAAGAAGAAGTTTCCAAAGAAGCAAAATACGGGCTCCTCGAATACTTCTAATTCTTCCCGGGACACGACCCCGTCGTGTACCACTTGTGGTAATAAGCATCGTGGGGTTTGCTACCGCGTGACAGGAGCTTGTTTTAATTGTGGTAAGCAAGGGCATATTGCCAGAGATTGCAAACAGAATCGCGAAAAATTTGCTGCTAGTTCAACAGCATTAGCTCCTAAAGCCGGGAAATGTTAGGGGACCTACCCCCATCGGAGATACCGTGAGACAAGGGAGAGTTTTTGCACTTGTTCCGGGTGATACACGGAATGCCAATGCCGTTGTCTCAGGTACTATCTCAATATGTAATCAGGATGCTTTTGTATTAATTGATTCTGGATCAACGCACTCATTTGTGACATATGCATTTGCATCTAGACTGAAAAGACCCCTAGAATTGTTGCCATATTTGTTATGTGTGTCTGCTCCATCGGGGGAATCTGTGTTATGTGATTATATATATCGGTTTTGTGACATGCATATTGAGAATGCTACCTTATATGTAGATTTATTGCCCTTGAACTTTAGACATTTTGATGTAATTTTGGGCATGGATTGGCTGACCAAGTATGGTGCCACCATAGATTGTGTGACAAAGAGGGTTGTGTTTCAACCACCAGAACAGAAAGAAATTGTGTTTGTGGGTAATGGGGTAGTGCCTCCACCTTATTAATATCTGCAATGAAAGCATGTAAATTGATCGGGAAAGGGTGCCAGGGTTATTTGTGTTATGTATTGACTGAACAACCTGTGAATGTTGAATTGAATGATATTCCTGTTGTTAGAGAATTTCCAGATGTGTTTCCAAATGAATTACCAGGGGAATTGGTAGACAGGGAGATAGAGTTTACTATTGAGATTGTGCCAGGCACCCAGCCTATCTCTAAGACTCCCTACAGAATGGCTACTGCCGAGATGAAAGAATTGAAAGAACAGTTGCAAGACCTGCTTGATAAGGGGTTTATCCGACCTAGCACTTCGCCTTGGGGTGCACCAGTGTTATTCGTGAAAAAGAAGGATGGCACTTTGCGCCTGTGTATCGATTATCGGGAATTGAGCAAGGTAACGATAAAGAATAAATATCCCTTACCCCGTATTGATGATTTATTTGATCAGCTACAGGGATCACAGGTGTTTTCTAAGATTGATTTGAGATCCGGGTATCATCAGCTGAAGGTTAAGGCAGAGGATGCGGAGAAAACAGGCGTTCAGAACGAGGTATGGTCATTTTGAGTTTCTTGTTATGCCATTTGGGGTGACTAATGCTCCGGCAGCATTTATGGACTTGATGAATAGAGTTTTTAAAACCTACCTCGATGAATTTGTTGTAGTCTTCATTGATGATATTTCGATATACTCTAGAGATAGATTTGAACATGAACAACATTTGAGGATTGTTTTACAAATATTGCGGGAAAGGAAATTATTTGCTAAACTAAAGAAATGTGAGTTTTGGCTTGGATGAAGTTGTTTTCTTAGGGCATGTGATCAACAAGGAATGAATCTCAGTGGACCCGCAGAAAATAGAAGCAATTGTGAATTGGCCTACACCGACCAATGTGACAGAAGTTCGCAGTTTCATGGGCTTAGCTGGGTACTATCGGAGGTTTGTGAAGGACTTCTCAAAGATAGCCGTACCTCTTACCCAACTGACACGCAAGGGGCAACCTTTTGAGTGGAACGAAGAAAGAGAATCAGCCTTTCATGAATTGAAAACGAGACTGACTACTGCACCAATTTTGACATTACTTTCAGGTACGGAAAATTTCGTAATTTTCAGTGATGCCTCTTATAAGGGTTTGGGTTGTGTATTAATGCAGAATGGTAAGGTTATTGCTTATGTCCTCCCGAAAACTGAGGCCACACGAGAAGAACTATCCAACACATGACCTAGAATTGGCCTGCAGTTGTTTTTGCTCTGAAAATCTGGCGCATTATTTGTATGGGGCAAAGTGTGAAGTCTACACGGACCATAAGAGCCTGAAGTACTTCTTCACGCAAAAAGAGCTGAATATGCGTCAGAGAAGATGGCTGGAATTGATAAAGGATTACGACCTAGAGACTCAGTATCACCCCGGAAAGGCTAATACGGTGGCTGATGCCTTGTAGCAAGAAATCAACGGGGAGTATGGCTTGTTTGCTCACTGAACAAAGGGAAATTTTACAAGATTTTGAGAGGTCGGAAATCGAAGTGGTATTGTGTGAACAAGGCGGTTTGATAGCCGCTATTTCAGCCGAGCCGGCAATCATTGAAGAAATCAAACAGAAACAGAAGGATGATGAATTCCTCCGAAAAGTAATTGATGAATTTGAAGCAAACCCGAAAGCAGAGTTTAGCATTGAGAACGAAGTGTTGAGATTTCGAAATAGAATATGTGTCCCAGACATTCCGGAACTAAAGAAGAGGGTTTTTGATGAAGCCCACAGATCCGCATTTGCTATGCATCCGGGTAACAACAAAATGTATCGGGATTTGAAACAAACCTATTGGTGGCCTAAGATGAAGAAAGAGATCACAGAATATATATCCAAGTGCCTTCAATGTCAGCAAGTGAAGGCTGAACATCAGAAGGCAGGCGGTCTACTTCAACCTCTCCCTATTCCTGAATGGAAATGTGAACATGTGGCTATGGATTTTGTGGTTGGCCTACCTCGGACTTCTCGAGGTATGGATTCTGTTTGGGTTGTGGTTGATAGACTAACTAAATCTGCACATTTTCTGCCTGTCAAAACTACGTTTACTGCTTATAGATTGGCTACCATTTACGTTGATGAAATTGTTCGTTTACACGGAGTCCCTAGTGTCTATTGTGTCGGATAGAGATCCAAAATTTGTATCTAGATTGTGGAAGAGTTTGCAGGAAGCTATGGGAACCGAACTGAGGTTCAGTACTGCATTCCACCTACAGACAGATGGGCAGTCAGAACGAACGATACAAACCTTGGAAGATATGCTTCGCATGTGTGCTTTAGATTTTCAGGGAGTTGGGAGGACTATTTGCCACTTGCAGAGTTTGCTTATAATAATAGCTTCCACTCCAGCATTGGTATGGCACCATACGAGGCTTTGTATGGTAGGAGGTGTAGATCACCTATTTGTTGGACAGAGGTCGAGGATAGAGCTTTGCTTGGGCCAGAAATTGTGCAAGACACATCTGAGAAAATCAAGACTATTCGCCAAAGGCTCAAAACAGCTCAGGACCGACAAAAGAATTATGCAGACGTCCGGAGAAGACCCCTTGAGTATGAGGTTAGTGACCATGTGTTCATCCGTGTTTCTCCGATGAAAGGCCAAGTCAGATTTGGGAAAAAGGGCAAGCTGTCGCCCCGTTACATCGGGCCGTTTCAGATTTTGGAAAGGCTTGGTCCAGTCGCTTATAGAGTTGCTTTGCCACCGGGATTTGAACAAATCCACAATGTATTTCATGTGTCAATGTTGAGAGGTTACCTCCGAGACCCATTCCATGTGATTGATTATCACCGGGTTGCTATTGATGAAAATATGGAATATGCGGAATGGCCGAAACGCATTGTTGATAGGCAAGTGAAACAGTTGAGAAGCAAGTCCATCCCAATGGTGAAAGTGGAATGGAAATAACATTATGGGACAGATGCCACGTGGGAAAAAGAGGAGGAAATGCGACTAAGCTATCCACATTTGTTTCCCGACGAAGGTAACTTAAGTTTGGAGGACCAAACTTCCTAAAGGGGGGAAGACTGTGATACCCCTGTTCTGTGGTGTGCTAATTAGTTCTTAATTTGAGTATGATTATGTGTTTAGCATGATTTTATGTGCCATTATGAGAATATATGTGATTTTGGATTTTTATCTATTTACCGTAGGAATATCTGTTTGAGTAATCTGCTTTGAAAATTTAATTGAGGGCCTTATCGGCCATAGAACCCAAAATTGATTACGCCATTGTAATTAGCAAAATTTTTAGAGCCTACGGTGAAATTTAATTGAAAATTGATTCTGGTCAATTTAAACTGATTAAATTGATTAATTAAGTGCCCTATTATTTTATATTAAAATATTTGTTAGTGGGACTCTTTACTTATGGCCATATGCACTCTCTCTACTCCTTTTTGAACTCAAAATCTGAGTTAGACTGTGGAGAGGAAGAGAGAGTCGGCTGTAGAGAGAGAGGAAGAGAAGAAAATTGAGCAAACTTAGCTCAAAGCTTGGGAACCTTGAAGATTATGCAAGTTTTGATCATAGATTGTGAAGATCAAAGCTTCTAGGTAAGTGAACTCATGGATTTTTGTTGTAAATGTGTAGATTCAAGTGTGTTTGATGATCAAGATCAAGAGTTGCACTATAATTGAAGAATTTGGAGTGATATACACATGCATGTATAGGATCACCATGGATTTGTATGATCAAGCATGTGCTAAGTTGAATATGGAAATATGAGTGTTGAATCATACATGCAAGCATAGTTTTGTTGAGTTTCATGGTTAGAAGCACCATCTGTACCATTTGAAATAGGAATGGAGTTGGTTGTGTTCAATTGATGGTCAATGAAGGCATGCATGTAGATAATTGTTATAGAGATGCATAATCAAGCATGTATTATGTTAATTAAGCAAAAATTTAAGTTTGATCATGCATGCAAGCTTGGTTTTGTTAAGTTTTGGCACCATTTGCATCTTTGAAATGGAAATGAAGTCAAGATGGCCTTGCATGTTTGAATAATTAAAGATATGAGCTTGGATGCATGAATTTGTGATATTGGTGACGAATTCGTCATGTTTTGGGGGCATGCATGTAAATAAATCAAGAAATTGAGCTCTCTAATGTTGTGATATTGCATTGGTGTCATGTTAATATGTGTATGTGTGAAGATTGAGCCATAGCATGCAAGAAATGTGGTTGAATATCGAATTTGAAGCTCAAGAATTGTTCTGGAAAACCCAGAAAGTTTGGTGCCCGCTCGAGCGGGGAAACCGCCGCTCGAGCGGAGAAATCGAGCTCCCAGCATTTCCTCCTGCAGACATGGTGCCCGCTCGAGCGGGGAGCTATGTAGACAGAAAGTCCGCTCGAGCGGAAGAATGCACGCTCGAGCGGGGATTAGAGGCAACCAGTACTTTTGCTGACTTAAGGGTACGCTCGAGCGGGGAATCCCGCGCTCGAGCGGGGACCCTGTTTCCAGAAATTTTGTTCTTGCATCTTGTGTTCGGTTTTCCGTTCTCTTTCACTTGTAAGCACTCTTAGGCATATGTTAGGCATTGTAAATGAGTTAATGAGATAAGAATGAAGCCTAAAGAGGGAAATGTGAATTTTGAACGGATTGAATTGTTAATGACCCTTTTATGTTCATGGCATGTGTAGGGTCGAGTTCCAGGGCGAACCAATCAACCGATCACTGTGAGTAATATCTTGACAAGATATTTATAGTATGTCATTGTTAATTGTTACTTCTGTGTAAGTTTTGCAATTCAATGAATAATTGGGCCAAAAGCCAATGGAAATGAATAATCGGGCCAAAGGCCGATGGAAATGAATAATCAGGCCAAAGGCCGATGGACATGAATGATTGGGCCAAAGGCCGATGGAAATGAATAATTGGGCCAAAGGCTGATGGACATGAATGATTGGGCCAAAGGCCAATGGTAATGAATAATTGGGCCAAAGGCCAATGGACATGAATGATTGGGCCGAAGGTCGTCCGTTAAACTGCTCCAATAATTGCTTGTGTACTTGTTTATTTGATATTATTCACTGGGCATCCGCTCACGCTCATTCATGTGATTGTAGGTGAGCCAAGTGAGGACTAACCCCAGTCCTAGTGAAGTCAGCCAAGAACAGCAAGAGTTTTGGGAGAGTCAACCTAGGGTCTCACGCACGAGACCAAACCTTGCCCGTTTTGTTACATGTTTATATTCTGTCTTGTTGGCAAGGATCTTGTGTATATTGTATATAGTTTGCTATGGGTTGACTCAGTCTAGATGATCCTGTCTGTAAAGGAGTTTATGCTACTGCACTTATGATGTGGGTTATTAACGTATATGAGTTTGGTTTGTTTTGGTATGCATATAAATACAACTCTATGGACAAAGTTTTGAATTTTTACTTCCGTTTGGCCCCTTTACTCTGATGAGTTATGTCTGATTTGTATGGAGGCCGTAGGTAATCTCAGGATTACTGGCCGGTTATGTCCTTAACCTTTAGGGGTGGGTTCGGGTCATTACAACTGCAGGTGAAAGAAGATCTCAAACCTCGGCAGGCGCCTTTTCTCTTAATTCAACCATGGCCCTGGGAAGCCGCAAAATGGAAAGTCTTCCCCCTTCCGGACGAAGTGTCCTGTTTAGGGTACCCTGAATGGGCCGATGCATCAACTCAAAAGGTTTCCCTGCCTGCTTTGCTTTGGCTCTCCCAGCCATCTCTTTGCCCTTCCTTACCCAGTCCTTTTTGGTGGGCAGATAACCCAAGCCAAAGGTATGCGGGTTGTGCGGCACTTCGGCCGATACAACAATGCCCTTCCGGCCACTTCTTCCTAGTCCCATACCAGGGATATGTTGAAGCTTGTTCATGAGGTACACAGACTGCGCGCTAACATACATCCCCTCATCAATAGCCAAGATGCTCTGAACGACCCGGGCCTCGACCAAGGTGAATCCTGACAAGAAGACGTCCTCCGTACCATGCTCGATTTCCAAAATCAGCGTAGACACCTCTAGTGGCGGATGGATTGACGAATTCCCAAAAACTATAGCCACCCCCTTCCCATGAGGGTATTTCAGCATCTGGTGGAGGATAGAAGAGACTGCCTTCACCTGGTGCAGCCACGGCCGCCCTAAGAGTAAATTAAAGGTTACGGGAACGTCCAAGACTGTGAAAGTCAATCTCATGCTGTCCTAGACCAACCTTAGTCTGAATCTGCACTATCCCCATTACTTCTCTACTAGTGTTGTCGTAGGCCCTTATCACCTGGGCAGTTGGCACGAAGTTCGCGGGCTTCAACTCGATTGCATAAGCTGTCCTTGACGGGCACACGTTAATGGCGGATCCCGTGTCGAAAAGAACTACTGGTATCCATTTGTCACTACACTCCACAGAGATGTAGAGTGGTTTGTTGTGATTTGCGCCCTCAGGCGACAGTTCCTTGTAAGAAAAGGTCAACATCATGGGAACCTCCTTCTAGAAAGACCAATCTCACCAGCTACTCAGGCATGGTGTCTATTGAGAGTTTGGCTTTGTCCATCGCAGAGAGGACAACCTGTCTATGTACCCTTGAAGCCATGAGCAGTCCCCAGATGGAGATGTTTGCCTATATTTTCTTCAGCTGTTTCAGCACAGCCTCTTCTTCGAGCAGCTTATCTTTTTGTTTCTCCGCCTCCTTGTTCTTCCCAGACGCCTCTGGTTGATCTAGGTGTGGGGGCTTAAAATACCGCCCACTCTTAGTCGTATGGTCAACTTCGCTAATATACCAGGTATCATCTGGCTGGTTATTCCCCCAATCCTCATCTGTGTGGCAAGACATAGATCATCATCTTCCCACCACATGACATCGGCAGCCGACAGACACCTGTCTGGCTCTGTTACAACTTTTCTTGTGCCCGCAGCAGCTTCCGTTCCGTTCCTATGCTCCTTTGATAGGCCAAATATGCAAGCAAACAAAACCAAAAGAGAGGGGGTCACTCTCCTCTAATTTTAGGCCTTAAAACTACATGCCTACTATTGAAAATCCACTAGATTTCAGTGGCTAAAAGGGCAAGCAAAGAATAAATCAAAGGCCTTTTGGCATGGCACAAAACACGGCCAAATGAAGCATGCAAGAGGGTAGATGACCCTCAACACCAAAAGGGTCTTAAACAAACATGTTGAGCACTTAAATATGAAGGTTTTCTCAGTTGAAAACAAAACCCAAATATGCATACAAGTATGGCTAAGACAGTGATCAATACAAAGCTTGAAAAAGGGAGAAAAGAGATTACCCTTGAAGCTCAGCAAAACTAGCAGATTTCTCATCCAAAAACCAACTTTTTAACCTCCCAAAAAGTCCTCCAAGAACCTCAGTTGAATGGTGGGGTGGATGGTTAAGAGTTGTGATGCAATGGATCAAGAACTACACACACTTTAAGGCCAACATACAGAGATATAGAGAGATATATATGCCTAAGACTTAAACCAAAATTTAGAACCTGGTATAAGGAGAGGGAGGCCCTCTCTTATAGAGGTTTGAAGCTGCAAATCCTTCATACATGTGTATGGAGGATACAGTCTGTGCCTTCCAGCTGGCACAGCTGGCATCCACTCAATCTGACAAAGCAGACAGAAAGCAGCCGACCTAGAAAAGGTGGTTAGCCGACCACTTTCCCTGGTCGGCTGACCATGGGAAGTGGTCTCCTACACAAAAAAGTGGTCGGCAATGGATATTGGTGGTCTCCATACTGAAATCAAGCTAGTGGTATGGTGGGAGACTAGTAAATGTGGCCCAAAGACCAAGAAAACCGGCTGGCAGGGAGAAAAGGTGGTTCTTCCACCCTTGTACCACCTCCCAAACAAGGAAAACAAGGTTCATGCCAAAAATGAACCAACACGGGTGCAAAACGATAGTTCGAGAGGCAAAGCGCGCGGCCGGGAGCCTCGAAAACTGGTCTCCCGGGCCACAGTGTCTCTCTAGACAGAGGAAACAAGGTGTGTTTCAAAAACTGTGCCAAACAGAGAATGTGAAGCAGTCCTGAGCTGAGGCGTGCAGTCGACGGCTCCGAAAACCGGAAACTAGTCTCCAAACGGAAACAGTGGCCTATGACCACGAAAGGTAGTCTACGACCACTGAAAGATGGTCTACAAGACCTCTCACTCCCTTCGGGAAGAGAAAACAAGACCTGATCCGCAAACCGAGTCAAAGCACAAAAAAGTTCTGAGGCCCGGAGGCAAGGTTCTTAGCCAAAACTCCGAAGCTCGAAACGAGCACAACATGCACTATCAGCGAGCGCTCAATCGATGACATCTGAGTCTTAAGATCGGTCAAAAATGGAGTGTCTACACACATTAAATGGGGCCCACAGTTTTCCTAATCTCAATCCCCCTCTCATACCCCAAAACAAACGGGCCTTAGGTTGTCCAAATTCAAGAGAAAAATAAAAATATTTTAAAGTTTAACTAATGTATTTCAATTTTTAAAAACAAAACAAAAATATTTTAAAAATTATAAGAGGGTGATTGTTTACATTACAGTATGTTAATTTAATGATGAAAAAAATCAGTATTTTATATGTGAATTTCATGTTTATTATATATTAGTGTATATATTAATAATATAATTTTTTGACATTATTTTATTCTTATTGAATGCTCAATTGGCAGTCGTTATCTAGACCCTTTTATGAACTCTTTCATTTTGAATTAATTATTTTTTATATAGTACATTTCAATTAATTAAACAAAAGAGACATTGAAATCTCCTAATTTTAAATGGGTGTAATTCTCTGTTTGTCAAAGAAGTGAATAAAAGTAAAACGTGCAGGAGCCATCTTGTATTTTTCCACAGCACACCATGTGAGAGATGGGTTGGAATTAATTCTTCCCAACTTTTATGAAGCAAGTGAGGCTAGTATTTTTGTTTTATATTATTTTTTATTATATTTTTTATGACAAATGCTAATAAGTGCCTTTTGAATATTGTTTAATGTTAAGAAATGTGCAAAAAGTATTTTGAAAATATGTGAAAATATTAAAAAGTGTATTGATTTTAATAAAATTACATTGAATTTAGTAAAAAATTTATTGTATTTTTTAATTTTTAATTTTTATTTTTATCTTCCACTTGTTTCAATTACTCATTTGTAAATGGTTAATACAAAGAAAGCTCAATTCATTTTTTGGGATTTTTTAAAATTTTTTAATTTTTTTGGCATTGTTGTTAATAGGTAAATAATTTAAGTTTGCATAATCAGCCGTTTAATGTTTTTCTATAAATTCGAACTCAATTTTTTTTTAGAAATTTAAATGAACAACCACTTGAGCTATGCTAAGTCTCCGTTTAAGAAGTGGGTTGGCTTTTTAATTTTTTTTGCTAGTTTAGCCTGGGGCTAAAAAGCCTAGTTTTGGATGACTTTTTTGGCTTTTTAACTTTTTGGTGAGGTGTCTTCCTGTTAATTTACCAAACTGCCCTTAATTTACCAAACTGCCCTTAATTTTTTTTTTGGTCTGAAAAATCAGCTTTTCAGAACCCTTCGTGCTACGATTTTTCGATCACCACCAAGCCCGGATTTCTGAGAATTCACAGGCAAAGGAGGTTTCTTGTTTTCCTTAATGCTACTTCTCAGAAAATACCTCTGATTCTCTCTTCGATCCATCGTTGCCATGGGCGTAGAAAGTACAGATTTTCTCAATCCTTTCACATCTCTTTTCTTTACAGATTCAACTTTAACTCCAAGATCGTACACAGTCTTCTTCTTCTTCTCATCCCCTATTTCACCCTTATTTCTCTTCAGCCTCTCATTCCTTCTTGCAGAGTACTCTTCGTAAAACCTACCCCTTTCAAACACACTACTCGAAGTTGCACTGATTGAATTACCAAACCCAACATTGATAGAACCTGGGTTTTCGAATTCGTCTTGTACCATCTTCGTCAATGCCTGTAATTCAACAGAAATTGAGTTGTATTCGGGACGAATCTCTGATGGTGTTCTCGGTGGAGCGAAGAACACAACAAGGAGGAAGATGCAAAGGAGATCTAGGGAGTGATGGCTTGCGATCTAATCTTATCATGGACATTGATGGAATTCTTCAGGGTATTTTGGTAAATTTACCCCAATAAGGGTTTCAAAACAACCCGTGAAACAGTTTTGTCTCCATGTGGCTAAATAAGCCTAATTTGTCCAGGTGTGGCTAATTTAGCCCCAGATCAGCTTCCCAAACGTTGCCTAAGCCTCCGTTTGGGAAGTGGGTTGGCTTTTGCTTTTTGGCTATTTTAGCATGAGGCTAAAAAGCCTAGTTTGGGAAGGACTTTTTGACTTTTTGGTAAGGTGTTTTCCTGTTAATTTACGAAACTGCCCTTCATGGAAGTCTACCTGTGATTCAATGAAGAAGGCGTCCACGTCTGCTTCCCAAACGGTCCAAAATTGTTGTTGTTGTTGTTGTTTTTATTATTATTATTATTATTTTCGGTTTAGATTTGGCGTATTTTGCTTAAATTATTATTATTTTTTTATTTTGGGTTTAGATTTGGCATATTTTGCTTAAATTTTTTTTTTTTTTTTAAATTTATGTTTTTGTCATTTTTATTTTTTTATACATTAATTAGTTTTTGTTCTTTAATTTATGTTTTTTGCCTTATTTATTTTTATTGGTATACAATAACATTTTTTTTTATTTATGTGTTTCATTTATTTGTAAATTACGTGGCGACTGGTAATTTATGTTTTCATTTTTTTATAAAAAATATTTTTGAATGAGGCGTATTTTTGTCATTATTTTTTTTAATTTACAATTTTGTCATTTTTTTATTCACTCACATTAGTTTGTTTTTATATTTAAAAAATGGATTTTCACGTGTTTTGTTTATTTGTAAATTACATGGCAAATGCTAATTTCTGTTTTTTTTTCCTTTTATTTTTGGATGAGGCCTATTTTTGTTGTTGTTTTTTTTTAATTTACGTTTCTATAATTTCTTTTTATTTGTATACATTAATTTATTTTTTTGACAAATGGGTTTTTTTTTTTTTGCAAATGGTTTTTTCATGTGTTTTTTATTTTTATTTTTATTTTTTTTTATCATTTTTTGTGAAATGATAAAAAGTGAGGTTTTATTTTATTGTTCTGTGTATTTTAAATAATTTAATTTTAATTTAAATATTTAAATAATGTAAATAATCTAAAAAAATTAATAAGTAAAAAATTAAAATAAATATTCAAAAAATTTAAATTATTTAAATTAATATTTAAATAATTTAAAATGTTAATATTTTAAATTTAAAAACAACTCTACACTTAAATCGTAACCAAACACATAAAATAAAACTCAATTAATGAATTATTTTTAAAAATCATAACCAAACACATAATTCGAAACTCCATACTACTTTCACAACTCTACACTCAAATCATAATCAAATACATAACAAAAAAATTAAAATATTTAAAAATATTTTTATAAAATAGAGTTTGAATTTATTTTTATAAAATATTTTAACAAAAAATAAATAAATGTTTTTAATGTTTTTTTTTTTTTCAACTTTCTTAGTTTTTTTTTTGGGAAAAGGTGTTTTTTGGGAAAAGGGTTTTTTTTTTTTTATTTTGTGTGTGTTGACGTTGAGGTGAAAGTGAGGTTTCATGTGGGGGTAATTTCGTAAATATACCTATGAAATGGTTGTTGCCAAGCTCCTGCTAACCTTTTGTCTCCATGTGGCTAAATTAGACTTTTTTGTCTGTATGTGGCTAAATTAGTCCCAACTTTGCTTCCCAAACACCACCGAGTTTTTCTCAAAGACTTTAGGCTCTGTTTGTTTTTAGAGGTAGAATAGAATGGATTGATAGTGAGGGAATTAAGCAAAATTGTGTTTGTTTTGATGATAGTTGTTAGTGTAGGGATTGTTAAATGATTTTTATATAAAATAAATATAAAATAAAATAAATACAAAAACATTAAACATTAATGTTTTAAAAAAAATACCCAACATGTAAAATTTTTAGTTAAGAAATAGTACTTGATTTGGTTAAGAAATAAAAAATAAAAAATAATTATCATTTAAGGGTAAAAAATAATTATTATTTTAACTTTTGGGCAGGTTATATACATATATATGGCTATTCCAATTTCATTTGCAAAACATTATTTCTAACCATTCGAAAGATAAAAATTATATAAAAATGATAATTATTTTTTTTTTATTTTTTGTTTCTTAACCAAATTAATTTTTTATTTTTTAAAAAATTCTAAAATTCAAACCATATATAGCCTAAGAATCTTTTGATAAGTCATTTCTTATGGTGATAACTTATTTAATTATTTGTTAATTTTATGACATTTTTACCATATGAAACCTGTTTGGTAACCATTTTGTTTTTCAGTTTTCAATTTATATTTACAAAAATTTTAAAAACTGTCATAAAAACTTATTTGATAATTTTTTGGTTTATAAATAGTTATCTCAGTTTGTAAATTTGAGAAAAAAACGTAAATTCAAAAAATGAGCTTACATTGGTTTTTAAACAGAAATTTAAAAATTTTACTAACAATTTTTTTTTTCAAATAATTTTTTTTCAATGAATTTTTTTCCTAACTAATACTAACCGTGAGGGCAATTGGTAATGCTATAATGCTACTTTAAACCTTAGGGAGGGGATTGTAATTTCTAAAATGTGAGGAGTGTCAATGTAATTTACCTAGCAAGGGCAAAATTGGTATTTAAAAAAAATTAAATTGCTGAGGGAGAGAATCTGTAATGAAACTTTTAACCTCAGGAGAGATGCGATTTTCAAAATGTGAGGGGGAAAACTGTAATAAACATAAATCTCAGAAGGTGTCAGTGTAATTTACCCTAATAATAATAAAGGCCTAAAATCTAATCCTTTCATGGGTACTAGATAGGGGTGTAATTTTGGCCCGGCCCGGCCCATCAGGGCTCAGGCCGGGCCAAGCCCACGTTGGGCCTTGGGCTCTCGCCAAAAAATCGAGTCGGGCCAGGCCAGCCCACGAGCCAGAAAATTAGGCCTAGGCTGTCACGTTCCAAAATTTGGACAATTAAACATTCAGTCAATATTCCATCATCCGAATCCTTGGGATGAAACAAAAAAACTAAACATTCTCGTCACTATAAGGTCTAAGTAAATTTCCATCCTCCAAAAGATTACAAGGGATAAAAAAAAACTAACAAAACGCTAACCAAACCATGCATTATAATTCCATAACTAACTAATACCTCCAACATTAAAGCAATAATAAATAGTCAAAATAACTTAAATAATGTAAAGTTACAAACCATGCCAAATTATCAAAATACTAAGGTCAAAAATAAATAAATAAATAACTAAACTAATTTCAACCATAACTCAAGAAAACATAAGAAATCCAAGCGACATGTTCAACAACTATAATTATTCCACGTCACCACCGTAACCCCAACTAATCCTGCAAAGGAAGCTCGGTTGCGCTCAAACAAAACGCACCCGAGTTGTTAAGAGACAAAACGGGTCAGTATACAGGTATACTGGTATGAGTACAAGATTTAACATCCACGTATCCACCAAACACAAACAAAAATATATTAAATTCTTTTTACGGGACAAGATAAGTAGTTCGAACCGCACCGAGATGAATGGGTAGTTTCCCGAGATACGGTGGCATTTAGTTTCTTGCCCGTACACAACGAAATATAAATTGAGGATAAAATAAACAAAATAGAAATAAAAATATGGTGGGTCAGCCCTGCATAAAAAAAAAAAGTTAGTAAGACCCACCATCCTGAAAAAAATATAAAGTTAGTATAATTTAATTATAAGTAACTTGCTGAAAAAGTATAAAAATGCACCGTTCATACTTAAATAATTCGAATTGACCAAAACTCAAAAAACAAAAGTTGTATAGAATTAAATTTCCTAAAAGACAATGCGAACGAATATAGCAGAAACTGAATAGGTTGAGAGAAAAACTTAATAGAAAATCCTAAATGAAATTCGATCGAAAAATTTGGAACTGAAAATGAAAAGAAACTGCTGTAAGATGAATTCTTTCGGAAAAGTTCAAAACACGAAAAATATTTAGAATAACGATTTACCTCAATGTGCGAGAAACCAATAAAAATGAGCTTGTTTCGTGAGTTAAAATAGCCTCTAAAATCTGCATTGCTAAAATGAATCAAAACTACTATAACCAATATCATTCGATTATAAGTTCTAATCGATCTTTTTAATAAATAGTTAAAACACAAAAGTTGTCTAGAATCATGTATACACGCCTCTGCTCAAATTTCATAATTTATTGAGGTCGTTTATTATTTTTCAACATGTATAAATTAATACAATTCACACTATAACAATAAACTCATATTTAATTATTTGTACCTTAACTCCACCATTTTGGCCCTCCACTTCCGGCCTACACATATATCCCATGCATCTCCCATATACCTAACACCGCTCCGAAACCAAACTTGCACGGGGATATCGTCCCGAGTTTGACCCACACTCCCCGGATGATTAGCATATACATACGCGCGTAAAGAATAAGGTAACAATATACATATACATATACATATACAAAACATCTCACTCATAAGAACAACATAACAATGCCAAGCCAAGTATTCAAATAAATCTCATAATCTTCACTTTTTTTTTATACACTCTTTCTCACCGTCACTCAAATAAAATAACAATCCATGGAGTCATGGTGGAGTAGAAGGAATTTATCTATGAGTTCTTAATTAATTTTAATTTCATATAACCATGAGTGTGACTATAACCATAAAAAAAATCCATATAAAAATCATAAACCTGGCATACATAACTAATTAAAATCAATCAATCAATCATAAAAAAATCCTAAACCTTACTGTGCGGGGAGCAAATATTCAGGCAAGCCCACACTCCATTCTTCCAAGCTCTTGTTTGTCCGATCGTCCTGCGAGCACAACGGCGGTGAGCTACCCAGCGGTGTGTGGCCGGAAACCCCTCCGACGATCAAATCAGAACACACACAGGGATAGAGAGAGAGAGAGAAGGGAGTTGAGTGTAAGTATTTTCCTTTCCAAATGTTCCTCTCTCCAGCATGGGGGGCGCAGACATGCTTAAATACCTTCTGCGCCCCAAATCTACTCTCATTAGTCTCTTGACACGTGGTGCTGCTATCCTATCTGTCAGCATAAATCTAGTTGAACATCACCTAACCAAACTGCTAGCCCACACTACTGGGAGCTCGACAGTCGGGATGCAGCATCTCGGCTGTCAACGGCCGTGCTGCACAAGCTAGAGCGCTCCGTTCTCCGAGCTCAATGACAACCGAGCTCGACTGCATTATGGCATAGCCGAGCTCAAGGCTGGTTGAGTCGGTAAACCGAAGACCTTTCCAACCGGGCTAGAAACGCGAACCGTGGGAACAGGACCGGCTTCTATCATCTCGGCCAAATTACCCCAATTAGCTCGGTTCCCACTCAAACAAGCCCAAGTAGCTTGGTCCTAGGATGGTCCTGAACCATTACCGGGCATAACCTTCTCTGGCTAAGCCCAAGCTACCGCGGCCTAAAACATGTTCGGCCCACAATCTGCCCGGTCATTACCACGACCCAATCCAGCTCATAAATTTCCCTTTCAATTGCACCTTAATTCTGTCCACGCAAGCGTGACTGGGATTACCTGTCCGTCCGGGGTAACTCTTCCTCGGTTCTCAGTCTGCAAGACGGTGACCGGGCTTGTTGACATACCTGTCTTCGAAACTTGCCCGGTCGACGCCTCGACTTGCTATCTTGTCTCTTCAACTCTGACGCCGCCGTTAATGGGGACACCTGTCACTCGCCTATTGGCCTCGAGCAGCCAACTATCACGTCCCTTCACGTTCAAAACTTTTGGCGCTCTTTCACCCCTATAAACATGCCATGTTTCACCTCCTTTCAATCTTACTGACTCTCCTCAAGCCATCAACGTTCCAGAGCTCAAGCATCCCTAGCAAACTTCGTTCCTGCCCTTCTTTGCATTCGTGCTCGAAGAAGAAGTCTCCGTCCCCAACTGGTAAGTCCTTCGAATCCTTTTTTAATTACTTTTTCGCTTGGTTTTTCACATTCTAGGGCACAAAATCTGTAGGTTTTAGGACATACCCCTCCCAAAACCCTCACTTGCCCTTATTCTCTTCGTTGTTCTTCAATCTCAGTGATGAACACATGAACACATGAAGATTTGGAGCGGACCGAGCTCCAGGTCTTCTTTTGATCCCCAAAAATATCAAGACCGAGCAAATTACAAGTTTGCCTAACCCTTAGTAGAAACTGAGGTAGATAGAGGACTTGGCCGCTTGAGGGGGCTAACATCTGGTCCACTTGAGCGATCGAGCTCCTTGGTTTGCCTTTGTGATCGAGGTGGTCTTGCACTATTCATGACCGAGCTAAAGTCAAGCTCATTTTGTGCGACCGCGCTCCCGCTCACAATTACCCTCCTTTTCTTGCAGAGTCTAAGGGGACCACAGACCAATACTGAGGCTCTCAAAGACCGAGCAGCCGTCTTAACTTCAGTCTGTGCCAATCCACTTCAGCCGAGCTAAATCAGCTGGCTTTACATGGGGCGATACCGCTTCCTTGTCGACACCCCGGCTGCCTTGGCCACTTTCCAGGAAGAATACGGTATCCCGGCAGACGTTTAATTAGAGCTTGATGCCATAGACACCAACCCTTGGGTCAGACTAGACCAATGCCCCTTCACCGTGCTATCCATCATTGAAAGAGGCCTCTGCTTCCCGGTCAACCCACTGATGACCAAATTCTTGTGCCGTACCGGGCTAGCACCCACTCAAGTTTCAATCAACACTTACCGAATAATCAACGAGGTCCACGAGCTGAACAACCGGCTAGGAACCAGGTTTAGCCGAGATACTCTGTCAATACACCCTTGGGCACACGGGCGATGGCCTTGCTTATTACTTAAAAATTCGATTAGGCAAAGAAAAAATAGTGACCGGCACCCTATACAAGGACTTACACGACGACAACTTCTTCTGGGTGTCTGGCAACTATGAAACAGCCGACGTACCGGGCTGGTTCATTAGCAAGAACTTCGACTCCACATGTAAGCCGTGCTAACTTGCTCGGTCAATTGCTTTTCTTCAATATTCTGTACTTAACATTTTTCTGCTTTCCTTTGCAGCGATCGAAGCCTTGCAAGCCCACTATCACTTCCCCAACGAAGCTGCCATCAAAACTGCGCTGCGCTACCACAACCGGGACTACCACGACCTCCTCGGCTACATACCAACATACCAGTACTCAGCTCCACACCGGAGTAAGGTCACAGACTTTCTCCGCGCTCCATCTCCGCCTCCAGATCCCACACTGCCAGACGTCCCCTTCATCCGTTTAACCGAGGCAGAAGAAATGGCCAAGAGGAGCTGCATTAAGAACCTGATCACTGCCACCTCAACCGAGATCCTGAGCATCCAAACCCGTTCTCTTCTTGCCGGTCAAGCCAACGGGACCGTGGTTGCATTGGCTTCTCCCGCCGCCGGGCAAGCCGGCAGAGAAACCCGCCGGGCTGGCAAAAGGCCTCGCGCAGAGCCTTCTGCCAAGCTGGTAACCGAGCTCAACACCGAGCAGCCCGCTGTCACCGTCAACCCAACACCGGCATGGAAGCCCCAGCTCAAACACCCGGGCAAGGAGATCCCGGCAATAGCTTCTGTTAAGGACGACAAAGAGCATCTGCTCGCCTTCGATCTCTCCAAAGCTCTCCTTCTGTCGTACGACGTGGTTGGCAGCGACTATGTGCCAGACACCCAGTTGGTGAAATCCTCGGTCAAGTCTATGACCAGGATAAGAATCTCAAAAAAAATTTTACTCGATTTTTACAAGTGTTTGCTCGATTTCTTTTCTCTGACAAAGTTTTATTCTTGCAGGCCATCTAGAAACAACACTTGGTGATGGAAAGGATCCACCGACTCTGGCAGAGGGCAACTGACTCTGCCAGTCAGGTTAAGAGCCTCCAATCCGAGCTTGGGCAGGCCAAGTCTTCACTGCAAATGGCCAACTCTGACAACTCCCGGCTGCTCGACCAGCTTGAATCTGCCAAAAAAGAGAGGGACGTGCTCCGGGCTGAGCTTGATGTGCTGAAATAAGCAAGGAAGTAGGAGTTGGAGGATGCCAACAACACCGGTTTCACGGAGGCCGAGAAAAACTACACGAAGCAAGTCCATACCACCCAGGACATCTTCTTCAAGTTTGGGTGGAAGGCTGCTTGCGAACAGCTCGGCCAAGGATCTGGAACCGACGTGTTCGCCTCTCCCCCTGCTGCCTTCCTGCCGTCCTACTTAGTGCCATACGCCAACGATGTCTTCAGCGCACTGCAAGCTGAGGCCGAGGTGGAGGACGCGGAGGATCCGAAGAAAATGCTGAGGGTAACAACCGCCCAAAGCAGGCCGACCAGGTGTCGACGGGCGTCCAGGAGACCACAACCACGGTCAACCTGGAAGCAACCACAACCACCGGGGAGGAATTTGCAGAGCTTTCCCCCTTAGCTTAGTTTTTTTTCCTTTTTCTCTCTTTTTTGTTTGAACATGTAACCGGGCTATCTGTCCCACCTCTTGTAATTATTTTGCACATCAATGAAAAGTTTTAATTTCGTCAAGTGTTTGCACAGTGCTGAAATTACACCAATGCAACTGGGTAAAACGACCTTGGCCATGCAAATCACCAACTTATTAAACCGGAATAAAACATCTCTGTCTGAATATAAACATTAAGGAAATCATCAACTCATCCAATCGAACAAAACATCTCGGTTTTATCTACAGTTGAGCAGATCCCCAACTCAGTCAACCGGAGTAAAACATCTCGGTTAATGTTTCAAAGTTGAGCAAGTCATCAACTCAGTCAATCGGAATAAAGCATCTCAGTTGAGATCTAAAAGTTGAGCAAATCATCAACGCAGTCAACCGGAGTAAAACATCTCGGTTGAGATTTCAAAGTTGAGCAAATCATCAACTCAGTTAACCGGAGTAAAACATCTCGGTTGAGATCTAAAAGTTGAGCAAATCATCAACTTAGTCAACCGAAGTAAAACATCTCGGTTGAGATCTCAAAGTTGAGCAAATCATCAACTCGGTCAACCGGAGTAAAACATCTCGGTTAAGATTTCAAAGTTGAGCAAATCATCAACTCGGTCAACCGGAGTAAAACATCTCGGTTGAGATCTAAAAGTTGAGCAAAGCAACAATCAGAATGCTAAGGCAAAGATGAGACACTTTTATATATTGACAAAAAGAATATTACATTCCGAAGTGAGGCAAAAAATCCCTTTGCACAAAAAGAACACAAACTATAAAAGCTAAAAATAGTACAATTTGAGGTTGGCCGTATTCCATGGCCGGGGTATTCTTCTTCTCTCAAAATCCTCCAAGTGGTATGCCCCCTTGCCCGCCAGAATGGTTATCTTGTAGGGTCCTTCCTAGTTTGCCCCTAGTTTGCCTTCACCTGGCACCAGGGTATTGCCCATGACCTTCCTTAAAACCCAATCGCCTACTTTGAACGGTCTGGGGTGCACCGTCTTGTTGTATTTTCTAGAAAGCTCTTGTTGCTAGGCGGCCACATGGATGAGAGCCTTTTCCCGGCGTTCTTCCACGAGGTCCAATTCCAGGGCGATGGCGTCAGAGTTTAGCTCGGGTTCAAAACTTTCACTTCTAAGGGTGGGCATACCAACTTCCAAAGGGATGACTGCCTCCATGCCGTATGCCAAGGCAAAAAGAGTTTCCCCAGTAGATCGCCGCGGGATTGTTCGGTAGGCCCAAATGATGCTTGGGAGTTCCTCGGCCCATATTCCCTTGGCTTTCTCAAGCCTTTTCTTCAACCCATCAAGAATGATCTTGTTCGATGCTTCGGCTTAACTGTTAGACTGCGGATAAGCCGGGGTAGAGTTGTAGAATTCAATCTTCAAGTCTTCACAAAATCCTTTGAATAGGCGACCGTCGAATTGGGTGCCGTTATCAAAGATCAGAATTTTGGGGATGCCAAACCGTGTTACCACATTCTGCTAGACAAACCTCTTGACGTCTTTCTCTTTGATTGTTGCCAAAGGCTCAGTTTCAACCCATTTGGTGAAGTAGTCTGTAGCCGTGATGAAGAACTTCCGGTTGCCTGGTGCTGTTGGGAGTGGCCCCACTATATCTAGCCCCCACATCGCAAAAGGCCAAGGGCTGGTGAGAGGAAGAAGTTCCCTGGCTGGCTGGTGGATTTGATGGGCAAACATCTAGCACTTTTCACATTTGCGAACATACTTCTGCGCGTTAGCTTGCATGCACGGCCACGAATATCCTTGTGAGATAGCACGGTAGACCAAAGATCTGCCCCCTATATGACTGCCACAGATGCCTTCGTGAATTTCGTACAGGAAGGCTTCCACGCTACTTGGGTGCACACACTTTAAATAAGGACCGGTGAAAGACTTCTTGTATAAAGCGCCAAACGGAGAGAGCCAAAACCGCTCTAACTTCACGCGGACTTTATGTGCTTCTTTCTTGTCGGCTGGAAGGGTCCGTTCTCTGAGAAAGAGGATAATAGGGTCTATCCAAGAAGGACTTAGCTCGGCGCAGAGTACTTTTGTTTGCCCGGTTTCCTCAATGCTGGGCCTTAGAAGGAATTCAATCAGGAAAGGGCAGGGAGATGTGCTATAGACCATGGAAGTAAGCCCGGCCAATTCATCTGCTCGGCTGTTGTCTTTACGGCCCATCTGTTGGACCCTTATCGCCTGGAATCATTTGATGTGGGCTCTGACCAGAGCTTGGTACTTTGTCATTCTGTCATCCTTAGCTTCGTAAACCCCAGAAACTTGGTTAACCACAAATTGGGAATCACTGTAAACCATCAGATCAGATGCGTGCATCTGAAGTGCGCTCTTGAGCCCGGCCAAAAGCGTCTCATACTCAGTCTCATTATTTGATGCAGGGAATCCAAGGGTGATAGAGTGTTTGATGGTCAGCCCGTCTGGCGAAATCAGGACTATGCCCAGCATGGTACCGTGGCGGTTAGAAGCCCCATCTACAAAAAGTTTCCACATTTTCCCCGCAAAGAGCTTCTAACATTCTGATGGGTCTTGGGAGGCCTGAAGATTGATGTTACCACGGTAGCTCGGCTGCTCAGCTACAAGTTCAACGCTGATCGGTTCCACTTCCCCCCTTGGTGATGCGGCACTGGACAGAGCAGGTTGGTTGGTCATGCCCAATTTCGTCGTAGCATCGCCGGGTGGTAGTGTCGTACTAGCTGAAAGTTCTTTGGCGGGGCGCGTAAATTCCGCGTCGCCAACATCGCCGTGCTGTGTTACTTCGGTTGAGCCCGTATGCACCGCCTTCTCTACCGCGGTAAGATCTACCGGGCATACCGGATGAGTTCCAGGTGAGAATTTGAAGCGTGAATAATCAGCTTAGGGTATGATATAAAATCATCCCTCATTTATAGATGAAATTAGGGTTACAACAGAGAGACAATAAGGGCCCTGAGGGCATAAAATAATACAACCACTATTGTAATGCTACTTTCGGTGATTAAAGAAAATGAACTTTCGGCTGCTAATCTATTACATGCTAACACTCCTCCTCAAGCTGGTGCGAAGATATCTCTCATGCCCAGCTTGCCTAATATGTCATGAAATGGTTTATTCCCAACCCCCTTGGTGAGAATGTCAGCAAGTTGTTCACCAGACTGGACAAAAGGAGTACAAATGGTACCACTAGTGAGTTTCTCCTTAATGAAGTGGCGATCAATCTCAACATGTTTTGTCCTGTCATGTTGAACTGGATTGTGAGCGATGTTGATGGCGGCCTTATTATCACAGTATAACCGCATGGAGTCCTTCTGATCGATACCTAGATCACTCAACAATAACTTGATCCATAAAAGTTCACACACACCTTGTGCCATAGCTCTAAACTCAGCTTCTGCGCTTGACCTGGCAACCACATTCTGTTTTTTACTCCTCCAAGTAACTAGGTTGCCTCCAATAAATGTGCAATACCCTGAAGTCGATCTCCTATCAGTTACTGATCCAGCCCAGTCAGCATCTGTATAGGCTTCCACACGAAGATGATCATACTTTGAAAAATAAAGACCCTTACCAGGGGCAGACTTCAAGTACCTCAAGATTCTCATGACAGCCTCAAGGTGAATCTGATGAGGAGCATGCATAAACTGACTGACCACACTGACAGCAACTGCAATATCAGGACAAGAGTGAGATAGGTAAATGAGTTTTCCCACTAATCGCTGATAGCTCCCCCTATCAACAACTTCTCCTCCTTCATCATCCCCCAATTTCTGATTAGGTTCCAGTGGAGTGGCACATGCCTTGCAGCCAAGCATCCCAGTTTCCTTCAACAGGTCAAGCACATATTTTCTCTGTGAGATAAATATCCCATCCTTAGAGCGAGCAACTTCAATTCCCAGAAAATACTTCAAGCTTCCCAAGTCTTTGATTTCAAACTCATTTGCTAAATATTTCTTCAATAGAGGTATTTCCTCACTATCATTGCCGGTAAGAACTATGTCATCTACATAAACAATAAGTGCTGTAGTCTTCCCATGTGAGGAATGTTTCACAAACAATGTGTGATCTGCCTGACTTTGTTTGAAGCCATATTTAAACATAGCCTGAGTGAATCTCTCAAACCAAGCCCTAGGAGACTGTTTGAGACCATATAATGACTTCCGAAGCTTGCATACTTTGCCTTCTGTCTGATGATTCTCAAAACCAGGAGAAATGTCCATATATACTTCTTCTTCGAGGTCACCATGGAGAAAGGCATTCTTGACATCAAACTGATAAAGCGGCCAATCAAGATTAGCTGCTAGAGAGAGAAGTACTCTGACTGAATTCATCTTAGCCACGGGTGCGAAGGTCTCCTGATAATCAATGCCATATGTCTGAGTAAACCCTTTTGCCACAAGTCTTGCCTTGTAACGCTCAATAGACCCATCTGCTTTGTGTTTCACAGTGTATACCCATTTACATCCCACAGGTTGTTTGCCCGTAGATAACTCAGTCAATTCCCAAGTGTCATTCTTCGTAAGTGCTTTCATTTCCTCAATCATGGCTAGTTTCCACTCAGAGGTAGCAAGAGCATCCTGAAAATGGTTAGGAATGCTAACAGAGGAAATATTGGACATAAACGCTCTATATGAGGATGACAAATGAGAGTATGACACAAACTGTGAGATAGGATGTTGAGTACAAGATCTCACACCATTTCTCTTGGCAATAAGAACATCAAGATCAATGGATTCAAGAGATTCAAAGTTACCTGGACTCTCATCAGAAGCAGGAGATGGCAGTGGAGTAGCAGAAGTGGTCCCTTGTATCCAGTGTTGTCTGTCTATGTCCCGGACATAAACATGCTCGACATTATCCTTGGTGGCAGCAGGTTGAGTAGAAGAGGGTGATGCAAGAACAACTGGTTCCACCATAGGTAGCACAGGACTCACTTCACACCAAGGCTCCCCTGAAAATGAGGACGGTGATACCGGAGAGGACAAAAAATAGGACTGGGACTCAAAGAAAGTAACATCCATGGATACAAACCACTTGCGAGAAGAAGGGTGGTAACATTTATACCCCTTTTGAGTAGGAGAGTAACCAAGGAAAACACACTTGAGGGAGCGAGGGTTCAACTTACCACGAGAGGGAGAGTGATTATGAACAAAACAGACACAACCAAAAATTTTGAGGGGAATAGAAAACAAGGTGTAACAACCCTCGTACTGATTACCGGATAACCACTGAATTATATACTGATTAATGCTAAACTGAACTGATAATGACTGATAAGTGAACTGGATGAACTACTGAACAGACTGAATGGAACTGAAACTGAAATTGAATAAGTTTGTCCGTTATATTGCATATTGTATCTGTTTGCTTGAATGATTATCTGTTTGAGTTATGTGTTTAAACTGTTAATTGAAGGCCTTATCGACGGCCGATTTAGAAACCGTTTGAAGTTTTAGACTCAGTGGAATATTTGTGATTTTATGGTATTTTTATCTGAAAATTGATTAGGAATGATTAAATTAGATTAAAAACGAGTTAATTGAAAGTTAGGCTTAATTACGAAATTGCCATAGCTAGTGGCCCATTGTTTCATATTACTTGAGCCTTATGCATGTGAACAAAACTTTTGCTCAGCCACTCCTATTTGCTCTAGCCGACCAAACAAGAGGGAGTGAGGGAGAAGAGTGAGAGTTGGACTCAAATTGTAGATTTTGGCTTGAATTGCTTGGAATTGAAGTGTAATTGGCATAATTTAACCTCCTCACCTTGTAATTGGCACTCTAGGTAAGGATACCATCATCTTCTTGTTGTCTTGGAGTTCCATCTTGCATGTTCATACATCATTGTAGAACTAAGACATGGTTTTTCTCATATGTGTTGAATTAAAGATCAATTGTTGCATGCATGGTTGAATTAGTGAAATTGGAGTTGAATTCATGCTTGAATCATACATGCATGTCCATGTTTATATTCTAGTCCATGATTTCATTTCATTTGCCAACTATGGAGCTCTTTGGAGCAAGATTTAAAGCTTGAAATTGGTTTAAAGATCATGCATGTCATGTTTTGAAAGTGTTCTTGAAAATGGTTTGAAATTGAGTTTGAGTTAAACACCCTTGGGCCTTGATTTCTTAAATTGAGTTTTAAAACTTGTTATTCTATGTGTTTGAAAGAGTTTTCCAGAAAATGGGCCCAAGAGGATCGAATTTGGAGCATCAAAACTTGGTTTGAAACTCAGAGGTCGAATCTGGATTTTCCAGATTTTGGACGTTCGCTCGAACGGGGGAAGTGCCGCTCGAGCGGGGAATTCATGCTCCCAGTATTTTCTTGCATTGTTTTACAGTCCGCTCGAGCGGGGATTTTAACGCTCGAGCGGGAAAATCGCGCATCCAGCATTTTTGCACCTTTCATCAGTCCGCTCGAGCGTGGGCCTTTGTGTGCTTGTCCGCTCGAGCGGGGAAACCTGCGCTCGAGCGGAGGCCCTGTTCACTGAAAATTCTGGAATTGCTTCCTAAGTGCATTTTTGCATCCTCATCGCATCCTAGGCATTCTTAGGCCTAGTTTAGAGCATCTTAATGAGGATGTAGACATAGAACCACACCGAGGGAATTTAGGGATTTAATTATCATCCTTTCGATTGTAAACTTAGTGTGTGTTCTATTTTGATTGACTGTTTAGGGTTGGCTCACGGGGACGCGCTCTAGCTACTGATAGCCCAATCACTGTGAGTAACAGATTGTGTAAAGATATGTTCAAATGGTTTTATTTTGAATACCGAACTGAACTGTTTATTGAACTGATATTGTTTATTGAATGAATGTATGTCCTGCATTTCGAACTGTATTGTGGCATCCTTAGCACCCACTGTTATTGACTGTTACAGAGCTCTGTCGGTTTCCTTGTGGAACCATACTGATTGATGGCCATCATTATTGTTGGGTCTGTTAAGGCCGGTCCTTTTGGACCTACTGTTTATAGGCTAATGGATGTACCACATATGACTGATTGATTGAAGTATTGATTGACTGAAATACTGAAAGATTGAAATACTGTATAATGAATTGATTTCATTACTGTAAGGACATTCATTCATAACTTCTTTACACGTTATGTTATTCACTGGGCTTTAGCTCACTGTTTATATATATATGTAGGTTCTCAGCAACCAGACCGGAGCTAGGAGCGTGGGATTGGTCCCCAGTTTTGTCAGCCAGCCTATGTGCCTCACTGTGAGGTTCCGAGACGCCATGCCATGGCTTGGGGTGTTTTTGTGTCCCCATAGGTCTCCTTACTGTTTTGTACTGTTGTATAGACTGTTTACTGTACTGTTATCGAGGGGTTGGGTCCCCGTACTGAATGTTGTACATGTTGTATATGACTGTATATAGACCGTACCTTTTTGGACTGTATGAATGCATGAAAAATGTTTTTGGCATACAGATTTCCACAACTCAATGGACACTAGTTATTTACTGTATTGGCTTCCGCCAGGCCCTGAACTCTGTTCTACTGTATTACTGTACTGTAGGCCTTCGGTAATCTCGGATTACTAGCCAGTTACGGTGCTAAACCCATAGGGCCGGGTTTGGGTCGTGACACAAGGACTGAGAACCAAAGAGGACGTGAAGAGGAGCCTGTTTGTGCAAGACCTGGGTAGGGAGACAATTAATAAGATGGGCAGTGGTGAGAACAGCGTCGCCCCAATAGGGCCGAGGCACATGCATAGAAAAACACATACACCGAGCCATGTCAAGAAGATGCCGATTCTTGCGTTCCGCCACCCCATTTTGTTGAGGGGTATTGGTGCAAGAGGTCTGATGGATAATGCCATGAGTAGAGAAATATTGTCCTAACCCAGAATCTATGTATTCCCCACCATTATTAGAACAAAAGAGTTGGACAGTGGCCCCAAACTGAGTACAAATCATCTTATGAAAAGTGCGAAACACAGAGAAAACTTCACTCTTATCTTTCATGAGATACACCCAAGTAGTACGAGAAAAATCATCAATAAATGTAACAAACCATCGATGACCTTTCACAGACATGACACGAGAGGGACCCCAAACATCAGAATGTATTAAAGAAAAAGGAACTAAACTTTTATTCAAACTGGGAGCAAAAGAAGCTCTGTGCTGTTTTCCGAGTTGACAAGACTCACAAAGAAAGTCAGACACATGATAATTGGCAAAGCCAGAAGGAAATAAATGCTTAAGTAAATGGAAAGAAGGATGCCCAAGACGCCGATGCCACAGCCATAAATCAGCGGGGGTAGTAGAAGATGTGGTGGAAGAATAAGCAAGTTTGTCCGATTGATCTAGGAAGTAGAGACCATTTTCTGCACTACCACTGCCAATCGTCCTCCTTGTGACAAGGTCTTGAAAAATACAACGATCAGAAAAAAAACATCACACTACAATTCAAATCCTGGGTGAGACGACTCAAGGATAACAGATTAACAGAAAAATTGGGAACATGGAGAACAGAAGACAGATGTATGGTAGGAGTGACGTGAACTAAACCTTTTCCAGAAATAGAAGAAACAGTACCATCGGCAATCCTAACTTTGTCTTGACCTGAAGAGGGCTTATAGACAGAGAAAAGATCAGAGGAGCCAGACATATGATCTGAGGCACCAGAATCAATGATCCAAGGCAACGACTTATGACATAGGAAAGCACAAGGAGAAGAGGCTAAGTTACCTGAGCGGGCAAAGGACGAGGAAGCTGTACTGGGAGCAGAAGAAGACCGGCGGTCCAACAATTGGCGCAAAGCATCCTCCAGCTCAGTATCAGAAGTTGGGCCAACAGCAGCAGAATTAGAATCAAGTGGATCAACAGCACTAGTCTGATGAGCCCAGGAATAGGAACCACGTCCTCTAGATTGGCCTGACCGACCGCCTCGAGAACCAGACCTATCACCTCGACCCCCGGATGGAGTCCCATGAAGCTTCCAACACGTCTCACGAGTGTGCCGCGGCTTCTTGCAGTAATCACAGAATACAGACTCCTTAGCAGCAGACGGAGGGATGGGAGTCAGGCTGAGGCCATCTCGAGGAGTAGACAGTAATGCTGAGCGGTCAGTAGAGACAGGGGACATCATAACAGACCGGCGACTCTACTCATTCTGTACATAGACAAATGCCTCCTGAAGTGAAGGAAGAGTGTCCATACCCAGAACTCGACCCCTAACTGGATCATACTCCACATTTAGGCCGGCCAGAAATTTAAAGACCCTTTCCCGTCCAAGAAACTTCTTGTACCCGATAGAATCCGCAGGGCACACGGGCTTATAGTCTTCCAGGTGGTCAAGGCATTTCCAGCCGTTAGTGAGAAAGGTGAAATATTGCAGGACAGTCTGCTCCCCCTGAAGTGAGCTCTCAATAGAGCGGCGCAACTCAAAGGCCTGTGAGAAATTCCCTTTGCGGGAATAGGTGGCAGCCACAGCATCCCAAACATCCTGGGCAGTGTCCATAGACAAGTAGCCCTCACCAAGTTCAAGAACCATCGAATGAATAAGCCAACCCATAATCAAAGAGTTGGTAATCTCCCATTGGGCATAACCCGAGTCAGTGGTACTAGGTGCCTGTATCCTGCCATCAACATACCCCATCTTCCCTCTGCTCTTCAAAAATAGGGTCAAACTTTGAGACCATGCGAGGTAGTTCTAACCATTAAATAGAGAGGTGGTGATTTTTAAACTAGGGTTGAGGTTCTCAGTCATGGTAGTAGGTATAATAAGATTCTCGCTCCTCGGTGTTTGAGAAGTAAGGGACATACTGGTGGAATCTTCCATGGATACGATACTACAGAACCCTCAACAAAACTAGTGACGATCACAAACCCGGAAGATGGTGGCACAATGACCACTATGAAAGCATAACAAATTTAAGAAACCATAAAGTTTTCCCTTTTTTTTTTTTTGTTTTTGTTTTTTTTTTTTAATACAGATATTTAATGTTTTAGGTATTCATTTATATATATATATATATATATGTATTATACAGAATTTGTTGAGGTAAATTAGATATATATATATATATGTATTAGGATTGTGTATAGAGGACGAGGGGTACCAACCGAGATAAGAGAGTACGACGAGGGCTGACGAAGGCGCGACCGAGGCTGGAGGAGCTCCGACGAAGACTGACGAGGCAGACGAAGGCTCGACGGAGGCTGAAGGAGCTCCGACAGAGACTGACGAGGCAGACGAAGGCTCGACGGAGGCTGGAGGAAGATGGAGGAGGCAGACGAAGGCTGGAGGAGCTTCGACGAAGGTGGCGGAAGGTCGATTCAGAGACGATGGCGACTGAGGAAGGGCAACGAAGGCTGAGGAAGATGAAGCAGAGGTAATTTCGAACCCTAGAGGCTCTGATACCATGAAGCGTGAATAATCAGCTTAGGGTATGATATAAAATCATTCCTCATTTATAGATGAAATTAGGGTTACAACAGAGAGACAAGAAGGGCCCTGAGGGCATAAAATAATACAACCACTATTGTAATGCTACTTTCGGTGATTAAAGAAAATGAACTTTTGGCTGCTAATCTATTACATGCTAACAGAATTTAGCAACAAAATCGGCCAATGTCTGAGCTTTAATGGCAGTGCGCGGCTGGAACTTGATGTCAATCTGTCTCAATTCGACCGCCCACTTGAGAATTCGATCAGAGAAGTCCGTCTGTTCGAACAAGGCCTTGAGGGAAAACTCGGTCAAAACGATAATAGTATGAGCATGGAAATAATGCGCCAACTTCCTGGAGGCCATCATCAGTGGCAATGCAACTTTTTCCAGCGGCAAATATCTCGACTCTGCCGGTAGTAAGGTTTTGCTGACGTAGAAGATGGGGAGATGCTTGATTCCTTCTGACCGGACAAGCACGACACTGATTGCATGCTGCAAAACGACCAGATAAAGGTAAAGTTCTTCACCAGGCTTCGGTGTGACCAATAGTGGCGCTGAAAACAGATACTCTTTCAGCTCGGCCAAAGCCCGGTCACATTCTTCATCCCATGAGAACTTGGATTTCAAAGCTTGAAAGAACGGCGCGGCAGCGATCTGATGACCGGCTTATAAATCGGTTAAGCGCGGCGGCCATTCCGACCAGATACTGTATGTCCTTAGCCGAGCTGGGCTGTTTCAATTCTTGCACAACTCGGATCTGTGTGGGGTCTGCCTCGATGCCTCGGTTTGTGACTAGGAAGCCCAAAAATTTTCCGAATCCCATGCCAAAGGCACACTTAGACGCATTCAGGCGTAGCTTGTGTCGTTTGAAAATGGCAAACATCTCGGTCAAGTCGGACAAGTAGTCTGTTTGATGCTGGCTTTTGACCACCATATCATCAATATAAGCCTCCATTGTCCAGCCTAGCAGAGGAGTGAACATCTTGGTCACCATCCTTTGGAAAGTTGCCTCGGCGTTTTTCAAACCAAAAGGCAAGACTCGGTAGCAGAAGAGTCCCCTTGGAGTGGTGAAAGAGGTGATCTCACGGTCGAGGCCATGCATGGCAATCTGATGATAGCCGCGGTAGGCATCCAAGAAACTGAGCCTGTTATGTCCAGCCGTTGAGTCCACAAGCTGGTTTATTCTAGGCAGTGGAAAGCTATCTTTAGGGCAAGCTCGGTTGACGGTCTTGTAGTCGACGCAAACACGCCACTTCCCTGTAATGACCCCAAAACGCATGTCATAATTACAGTAGTTAATTAAGCTTTAGTATGATTTAATTGAAGAATAACTGTTTGAGTTAGAAAAATATCTGCTGAGGCTAGAACTTTGGGACTGAAATTGATGACCATAACGGGTTCGGAAAACCAAATTGAACATGTCTATGTGATACCGGAAATTTTTAAAATCATTTGGGAAATTAAATTGATGATTGAATTTTGTCCGAATCGCTAAGTCTTGTTTGGCTCAAAGTTATGGCACAAATGTTTATTTATTTGATATATATGATATAAGATAAGGCTTTGACCCATTTTGACTCAAAAAGAAAAGAGAAGAAAAATCTGGAAGAGAGAATTCGTGGAGAAGAGAGAAAGGGAAGAAGATAGAAGAAAGAAAGGGGATTAAGCTCAATTCCTCCATTTAAGCAATTAAGGTAAGATTTTCATGAAATTGGTTGTTGATTCTTGGCATCTAGCATTTGAACTCAAGATCATGGCTTAAAGTAGTATGAATCATGTCTATTTGTATATTTGAGGAAGAATCTCCATGAATGTAGAGATATGAAGCTTGTATGTATATGTTTATGGCTTTCCATTTTTGGTCCAAGTGTGATCTTCTAAAGATTCTTGTAGGTTTTGTTTAGAAGTTATGAAGTTTAATTCAAGTTGTTTTTCAAGTGTTTGGGCCTTGAGTTTCATGATTTTGAAGTTATTTTTGTAAAAGAAGAAGTCCCCTTTCAAAACAGAATTTTCGGACTGGTTTAGCTAAAATGCATTCTGCAGTTCCACCGCTCGTGTGGCCAAGGCCACCGCACGAGCGGACATGTACCGCACGTGCGGCCAGGGCCACCGCACGTGCGGCCAAACAGTGTTTTTTTTTTCCAATTTTGCTCTTTTGATGTTTTCTAACTCCTGGGACTTCATTTACTTGATTTTCACATGTTCTTTGCATTATTTAGCATCTCATAACATGATATTAAAGTAAGGAAAGATTAGATTGAGCATGAAATGAAGTAAAGAAGAATGTAATGGCATGAATGATATGATTTATCGATGATGAATGTTAACGACACATGTTATGTTCTATGGAGTATGCCATTATGTATGTTCTATGATGAGTATGATTATGTATATGAATGTTATGTTTTATGGATTTATATGAAATGTTGGAGTTCGTTCACTAACCCTTTACGTTAATGTTACTTGCTGAGCTTTAATTCATTGTTTGTATTTATGTATTTATAGGTGAGCCCTCAGGGAGTCAAGCCTAGGCGGGGTCTTGTTCGAGTCGCCGTTTTGAAGCCAACCAGATGTCTTGTGCGCCTCCGAGTTGGGGCTAGGCCTGGAAGGCCGTATGAGTTTTGGTTTGAGTTGTATTAGTGGCAAGTGCCTATGTTTTGTATATGATCTTTTGATCCATGTTATGTACAGTAGTGGGTAAATTAACATTTTTGGCATGTAAATACTTGTTCATATAAATGCACAGCTCTTTGGACTATTAGTGTTTTGTGTTCGCTTCCGCGAGCCCCGGTTATTTATGTTATGTACAGAAAGGCCTGTGGTAATCTAGAATTACTGGCCGGTTACAATGCCAACCTTCTAGGGGCGGGTTTGGGTCGTGGCATTCCCATTCTTTTTGGGCACAACAACCGTGTTCGAAATCCACCGAGGGTAGTGCACTTCCTGAATTACCCGTGCCTCAAGCAAGTTCTTCACCTCTTCTGCAACTACCTCGGCGCGGTGTAATGCCGATCTCCTCGTTCTCTGAATGACTGGCTTTGCCCCGGGGAAAACATTGAAGTGATGGAAAATAAAACTCGGATCGATGCCAGGTATGTTGTAGGGCGACCATGCGAAGACTTCGATATTTGCCATCAAGAATTCCACCATCTCGGTCCTCTCTTGGGCGGTAAGGCTCGAACCGAGCAAGAAGAACTTGCTCGGGTTTTTAGTATCAATCCGCACTTCTACCAACTCCTCAACAGCTTTGTCCTCAGCCCTAGAACTCACATTTTCAAGGACTCCATGGTTTTCTGGCCCTTCAATCATCTGGACGAAACCTTTGGCGGCTCGGCTCCCGTTCACTACCACAAAGTGTTGCTTCGACATGACCTGGTCACCCCAAACTTCGTCAATTTCCCCCGTAGCCGAGGGGAACCTTATGACTTGATGGTAGGTCGATGCTACGGCTTGCATAGCGTAAAGCCATCCCATTCCAATGATCAAGTTATAAGTAGACGACACTTGCAATACCCAGAACTCCACTTGCTTGACCACGGATCCTACTTTGACCGGCAGAATAATCTTGCCCAAAGGCCACTCCGGTTGCGAGTTGAAACCAACCAGAGGCGAAGTTGCTGAAGCCAAGTCTGTATCTCGAAGTTTGAGCTGTTTGAATGCGTCGTAATACATGATCTTGACCGAGCTTCCCTGGTCAATCAAGATGCGCTTGACATCGAACTCCTTGACGCGTAGCATGACCACTAAGGCATTGTTGTGTGACGTCTGGATGCGCTTTAAGTCCCTTGTAGAGAAACTGATCACATTTTTCTCTTCGGTCTTGCCCCTTTTGATTGCGGGCTGGACCAACAAAACCTCCCTCATGTGTTCTGCCTTCTTGATCATACCTCGGAGCTCGCAAACACGTGCCGGTTCCACAATGCCGTGGATCACATTAACGACTTCTTGAGGGTAGGGCTGCAAACGAACCGAGCTGTTCATGAACAAGCTCGGCTCGGCTCGTTTAGTAAACGAGCCGAGCTCAAGCTCGAATATTAGGCTCGTTTAGTAAACGAGCTGAGCTCGAACTCGCATGAGCTTGGCTCATTTATCTTTATTAAAATTATATAATAAATATATTATTTATATATTAAAAATATATAAATATATATATATATATAAATAATTTTTTTATATATTAAATAATATAAATAATATTTTTTATTTAAATATTTATATTTAAATAATATAAATAATATTAAAAAAAATTTATCGAGTTGAGCCGAGCCGAGCTCGAGCTTCATTAAAATTAACGAGCCGAGCCGAGGCCAGCCCGAGCCCAGTTCCTTATCGAGCCGAGCTTGAGCTCAATAAACGAGCTCGATAAGTAAATGAGCCAAGCTCGAGTTCAGCAAAGCTCGGCTCGGCTCGGTTCGTTTGCAGCCCTACTTGAGGGGATGCCTCCAAGTCATCCGGTCCACGTGGATCAACCGGGGCTTGATGTGCGGCCTTTGCACCCCCATCAATGTAAAGGTCCAAGTGTCCGGCTGTGACTAGCTCCTTCAAATGCTGCTTCAGAGGCAAACAATCCTCTGTCCGGTGCTCGCGCTCCCGGTGAAATATGCAGCGATACTGCGGATTGAAACTCTTTTGCGCATCGCTTAACTTAGTAGGAAACCGGACGTAATCCTCGTATCGGATTTCGTTAAGTATGCGGTAGATTAGAATCTTAAAGACCGTAGTAATGCCCGTCCGGGCTTTCAATCTTCTGTGTGCATCTGCTACATCATCGCGGGGGTATTCATCTTGGTCATTTCGCCGACCCCTGCTCCAGTTTCGGCGATTTGATCCTCAGTCAGATTCCTTGGCGCGATCATTTGAACGGTTAGTCTCCTGTTCGACCGCATGTACCTTGCCAGCCGTCCTCTTGTCTGCGACCACCGGAGTCATCTTTGTGGTGGAAGTTGCTATGTCATCCTCTACTCGGATGTGCTCGTTGATGCGCTGCATTAGCTGGCCTATGGATGTCGGCTGGCTCATGGTGAGCGAGGCCCTCAGCCTATGTCCGACCGGGAGATCGCGCTTGTACTGGGTGATGGCCAAGTTGGTCAGGCAGTCTTGGATCTCGTTGAAGGTTTCCCAGTATTTGGAGTTGTAAGCCTTGAGTGTGTCACTAGGCTCCATCTTGACACTGAGAAGGTGGTCAACTTCCTTCAGCGTTTTGGTATTGGTTTTGAAATGCGTCACAAAGGCTTTCGCCAACTGCTGCCACCTTTCGATGCTCCCTTTCGACAGCCTCTCAAACCATTTCAAGCCTAGCTCGCCCAAACTTGACGGGAAGATAAGACACATCAGAGCGTCATTCCGCCTATATCCGGCCATGACCTGTCGGAAGTGGCTTATATGCATGTATGGATCGGTCTTTCCGTCGTAGAGCGTGAACTTTGGCTGGTGAAAGCCTGTGGGAAACGGTATTGTTTCTATTTCCAGGGAAAAAGGTGTGGCGCTCAGCCTCGCCAAGTCTGTGTCTAGCAGGAGAGGCGCAGCTGGGCGGAGTGGTGGCATGAGGACCTCTTCACTGGCACGGCCCCTATAGGATAGCCGCTGGAACGCCGGCACCCTCTGAGCCTCCCATCGGCGAGCCCGTTCCTTCAAGACTACTTGCAAATCCTCTGAACGAGCGGAATAAGAATACCTTGACGTCGTCGTCGGATGTGAGGGTTGATAGGTGCTGTTTTGTGCGCTGGACTTCTCTACGTGCGCGTCAGAATCCCCAACCTTGTAACTTCTGGTGATAGAAAGGGATGGAATGTGTCATTGGCTCTGACTGCCTGAACGGCGGGTATGGGTGCACTTACTGTGGTCTCCCACTCCAGCTACACCCTTACCCTTACCCTTGACATGCCGTTTGAGATCCTCCATCTCCACCGCCATTCTCTGGATGATGGCATTTTGGTCCCTTAGCTTGTGCTCCAGACGTCTGGCGTGCGATTCTCTCCGCCGCCGGTGACCGTCTGGACTCCGAGAATGACCAAAGCTTCTTCCGCGCTTATCTCGCGCATCTCTTGAATGTCCTCCTGGGGATGTCTCCAGGTCCGCCATTGGAGGAATGGCGGGATGTCCTTCTTTCCGTCTGCCTGACTCCGGGGTAATTCTGTCGATGGTGGACAACGGAATCTCGTTGTTGTTCGCCATGGACGGCGATCAGACGAGCCTGGAAGACAAGGTTTTGTCTTTCAAAGATTCTCACAGACGGCGCCAATTGTGTGGGGAGCAAATATTCAGGCAAGCCCACACTCCTTTCTTCCAAGCTCCTGTCTGTCCGATCGTCTTGCAAGCATAACGGCGGTGAGCTACCCGGCGGTGTGTGGCCGGATAACCCCTCCGACGATCAAGTCAGAACACACACAGGGAGAGAGAGAGAGAGAGAGAGAGAGAAGGGAGTTGAGTGTAAGTATTTTTCTTACCAAATGTTCCTCTCTCCAACATGGGGGGCACAGACATGTTTAAATACCTTCTGTGCCCCAAATCTACTCTCATTAGTCTCTCAACACGTGGTGCTGCTATCCCATCTGTCAGCATAAATTTAGTTGAACATCACCTAACCAAACTGCCAGCCCACATTATTGGGAGCTCGGCAGCCGGGATGTAGCATCTCGGCTGTCAACGGCCGTGCTGCACAAGCTAGAGCGCTCCGTTCTCTGAGCTCAATGACGATCGAGCTCGGCTGCATTTCGGCATAGCCGAGCTCAAGGCTGGTTGAGTCGGTAAACCGAAGACCTTTCCAACCGGGCTAGAAGCGCGAACTGTAGGAATAGGACCGGCTTCCATCATCTCGGCCAAATTACCCCAATTAGCTCAGTTCCCACTCAAACAAGCCCAAGTAGCTTGGTTCTAACATGGTCCTGAGTCATTACCGGGCACAACCTTCTCCGGCTAAGCCCAAGCTACCGTGGCCCAAAACATGTTCGGCCCACAATCTGCTCGGTCATTACCACGGCCAAATCCAGCTCATAAATTTCCCTCTCATTTACATACACAACTAAACAAATTAATTAAAATTATTCAATTATCTAAAAATCCTAAACCTCACATACACAACTAATCAAAATAATTAAAATCGATTGATCAATCATCTACATGCAAATATGAAATCAATTCAATATTAAATAGATAAAGAATATTTTTTTGTACTCACAATATACATAAAAACAACGAATTAAATATAAATCAAGGGAAGTGAATTTTGTACCCACAATATTTTTTTGAAGATCAAAGAATAACTTAGAGAATTAAAGCCACCAAAATAAAACCCTAATCTTTTTTATTCTTTTTTCTCCACCTTCTCCTCATTTTTCCGTCGTTCTCCTTCTCTTTGTCGGAATTGATCTCCTGGTTGTCTTTGATTAATCAATCTCCCTCTCTCTCACGGATTGCTCTGTTTTTTTTCTTTATTTATTTGTTTCTTTCTTTCTTTGTTTCCTTATGAACTTCTAAACCTAGTTGAATATTTATATTATATTATATATATAATAACTTAATTTCTTATTATATTATATTATACAAATAAATCACATATATAAATATAAATATTTTATATAAAATTTATATCAATAATTTCTTTTTTTAATATATATATATAAATATACAAATATAAATATTTAGATTAATTATATATAATTAACTAACTCATTAAATTAATTTAATACCACATTAAATTCTCATGTAACCACACAATTAATAAAGTCAAAAATAAAATAAAATAATAATAAAAAATAAATAAATAAAGGCTTACAAAAAAATCACAGTCACTACACAGGCTCAAGCCCAGGTCTAGGGGTATTCGGGTTTTGGACGGGCCAGTGGGCGAGGTCCCTGGGCTTGGGCTTTGGACGGACTTAAACAATTTTTTTTTAATTTTTTTGATCAAAATTTTATTATTTTTTATTAAAAATAACAAAGGACATCGGGTGACCCAGGCTTTTGAACGAGTCTTGAATGAGCCAATAGGTCAAGTCGGACTTCAAAATGATGGTCTAGACTCGGACTCTGACTCCATAACTCGAGTTAGGCTTGGACTCGAAAAGAACCTTAATGTACTGGGCCCACCTCAAGCTGGGGTTTCAGGCCGCCCGTGGCCCACCGGCCAAAATTACACGCCTAGTACCAGATAGAAATCTATGGCACCAAGACCTCTGCCATGACCCTCTCTCTCTCTCTCTCTTTCTAGATTACATTTGACAGCATCCATGGCGTGTTGATTCTCCGAAGATGACAACCCTAGAGAAGCTATTCGTCCAGATCTTCGATCGAAAGAATCGGATCATCGAACAAGTTAACCAACGATCAGACTTGTACACTCGACACCTCGTTTCCAAACTCCTCATTGATGGAATCACTCCTCCTTCATGGCTGTGGAACCCTAAATTCGACTCTCAATCTTCAGATCCCAAAGGTACCCTCTCTCTCTCTCTCTCTCTCTCTCTCTCACGTTCACGCATTTAGTGTTCTTTTGGTTAGCGTAAAGAATTCAATTTGTAATTGCGATCCTCAAATCTATCATTTTGATCATCCGGACTGAGCATAATGCAAAAGTTTACGACTTGTTGAATTAAGCTTTTCAAACACTTCAGATATTAAATCAATAGATTGAATGAGTTTAAAATTTTAGATTTTTTTTCTCGCATTTTCAGTAACCAAGTAGTGTTAAAATTTCATTCAAATTTCTGCTCGACTGGTGTCAAGGGCATCTACCCATTTTTCTTCTATATGGGTCTTAGACAAACATTGCACACGCAACTATGAATTTTTATTTAATTTTGGAATTAATTTTAGACTGTGTTTGGATCATGGATTTGGAAAGTGAAAAGGAAAAGGTGGGTGAAATATAGGTGAAATGTAGCTATATTTCATTCACATTTCACTCATTTTTCCCTTTCCAATTTCTCCCCGAATTCATAATCCAAATACAGCCTTAATAGGTTCTATATTTGTTCTTCTAAACTCACTCACCCCTGACCTTCCATCTTACTTGGGGAAGCCAATACTGAAGGCCCAAAATGGATGCACTTGTTTGAAATTTGTTGAAGCCAACACTGAAAGCATGTGCAACGCACTTGGTTATTTCCATGTCAAGTGCAGTGTGCTATAAAAAAAATAAAATAGAAATGAAAGTAGATGTCCGTACAAGATATTTTTCCTCGAGTATTGTCACAAGTTATTGATTTATTATCAGCCTAGCGTCTTTTAATTTCTTTGGCTGCTAATAATTCACTTGGCTGGGGAACTTTCACTTTTAGCCAAAAAGCTAAAAAGTCATTATAAGTTGTCATATCATTTTTTTTTTTTTTTACTTTTTGCACATCTTTTTGTAAAAAGTTAAAAAAATTTTAAAATAGCTTGTTCACAAATGAGTTTCTTGATATTGCCAAAAAAAGAATTCTGAGCACACAGCAGTATGCTTGGCTACATGTTATGTTTCACACTGACATGGTTTTGTATGATGATAAAATTGTGATTTATCAAGTCAATATGATGACTAGTGTCAAAAATGAAAATAATAGATTGACTTCTAAGGAACTTTATTTTTGTGTCTTGTTGGGAGGCCATCAGGTCTGGTTCTGTGACATAATCAGCTGGCCCATCTAAAATACGGTCTGGTTCTGTGACATAATCAGCCTTTCCTTCCTGGTTAGCAATAGCATCAGTGTCAGGACAATATGGGATTATGTCACCACCTGACACATTCTGAATGACTAGTCCTTCCAACATGTTTAATGAGTTAACGAGTAGAGACTTTTTAGAAGCACCAGATTTGGATTGCGTCACTCGTTGGCTGGCAATATTCGATACGAGTGACGCGTGATGCGATCACAAAGTACTTTGTGGCTGGCAATATTGCTAAGGAAGATGGTGCTAGAAAGACAACGTCACAAAGTACTTGTATTGAAGGAGTATCAAAGCTTGTACATTCATCGAATATTGCCAGCCAACGAGTGATGCGATCCAAATCTGGTGCTTCTAAAAAGTCTCTATTCGTTAACTCATTAAACATGTTGGAAGGACTAGTCATTCAGAATGTGTCAGGTGGTGACATAATCCCATATTGTCCTGACACTGATGCTATTGCTAACCAGGAAGGAAAGGCTGATTATGTCACAGAACCAGACCGTATTTATGGGCCAGTTGATGCTCGAGCAGCTTGTTCTGAGTCTAACTTGGATGCTGCTGGCTTAAGTGTAGGGTTGGAAATTGTTGTCTCGAGGCCACCATCTGATTGTAGTATGTCTGTGAAGCGCAAGACACTTGACTTTGATGATGGGGAAAAGTGCAGTTTGAATGAAACCTTTAACCCTATTATGGAAAAGGAAAGGCTGGACAAATCATCAGGGAAAAGATGTACTGTAGTGAAGTCTGCCACATCACTAGATAAAGTAACTTTTGATGACCCTTGCAGAAAATCTTTGGAGATGCAATCACTGGAGCAAGAGGTCTCAAACAAAAGAGAAGAGCCTAGGAGGGTTTCTTTTGAAACCTGTGTGGAAGAGTGTGTTGTAGTTGATGAAGAGGTATCCGAATTAGATATCAATAAGAACCTTCAGAATGCTGAAGATAATTCAGATGCTGTCGTAGAAATTCAACACTTCCCTTTTTCTCAAGTAGTGCTGTTCTGGGACAGAATTTCATCAAACTCTAGTAGTTCAGGGAAGCAACGGAGCTTAAACCCAGAGCTTACATGCTTCCCAATTGAGGAAGATCCCAGCATTAGTGGAGAGAATGAAAATATAGATGAGGTGGCCGATACAATCCAAGAGAACATTTCTTCAACACTGATGACTTGTGCCAAACGACAACCACTTGCAGAGATAAAAGAAGCATGTGTGAACCCTCCTACATCAGTTTCTGCAGCAGAGAGATTTCCTGATAGAAATAGTTTAGATTCCACAAACACTGAAGTCAGTGCTACTGGGGCCCAAAGTAGGATCAAACAGAAGCTTGCTAATTGCTACAGCAATAAGAGGAGATGTACAAACAACGCAAAGGAGAACCGCTCTTTATCAGTAAGCACAAATTGTATTAAGAAGGCAACTGAGTCACTAAACAACAGATTCAGTAAGCCAAAATTGTCAGGGAAAACAAGTTTGAGGAAAGGTGGGCAGAATCTCTTAGAGAGGGAGTCTAAGCATAACAATATTGTTTCAAACATCACTTCCTTTCTTCCACTAGTTCAACAAAAACAAGCAGCTGCAGTTGGCACAGGTAATTTTTTTCTTTTTTTTTTTGGATTTGTTTGTTTACTTGCTTAATTTTTTCTTTTGTATATGAGGAACCAACAATCTTTCTTTGGGTAAATTACACTTTCAATCCTCCGACTTTCACATGAATTTCAGAACTTAGAAGCTACCTTGCATATCTGTTTGACTACGTTCCTTTTTATTGGTAAAATTATTTTTCTATTTTTCATTTAGTACGTAGATCAGGACATTTTGTGGCACTTTGTAGGGAAGAGAGATATCAAAGTGAAGGCACTGGAGGCTGCTGAGGCTGCAAAGCGCCTTGAAGAAAAAAGACAGAATGAACGCAAGATGAAGAAGGATGCATTGAAGCTTGAAAGAGAAAGAAAAGAGCAAGAAAATTTGCGGCAAATGGAGATAAACAAGAAAAAGAAAGAAGAGGAACAGAAGAAAAAAGATGCTGATATGGCAGCCAGAAAAAGACTGAGGGAGGAAGAAGAGAGGAAGGAGAAGGAAAGAAAAAGAAAGCGAATTGAAGAACCACGACAACAACAGAGAGGAAAAGAAGAGAAATTACGAGCAGGGAAAGAGAAAGAAGTACCATTTGGTGCCATGGTAAGATTCCTTCTATATTAATGCACTCTGTATTCCATTCAATTTGATGTTGCCGCGACACCAACTATGGTGATGACTTTTCTAGGATGAAAATGTGAACGACGGGAAGGAATCTAACAATGAATTGAGAAAACATCAAAAAATGAAAAAGCCACAGACTGATCCTAGGGCTGCTGAAATTTCGACAAGCAATGCCAGCCAAGTAATCCTGGAGGATTGTCAAGCTTTTAGTCATTTTGGTGACAATGGGGAGGTAAAGTTCTCATCATGCACATCTCCAAAAAGAAAGAGTTCCCTTATTTGAGTTTTAAATCTGCATAGTTATTCAGCTCTGTTCTGTAGTCTCGGCAATAGTTGCAATATATGAGAGTACAACAGAGCAATCACTAGGCATGATTAGTGGCCTTCCATGTGCTTGCTGGCTTTGAATATGAGTTATCAGAGTCCAGTTCAGGGTTTCAAGGGCAGGTAGAGAGGAAGAGACAGAAGGCGTACTAATAGGAAATATCCCAGGGCCAAGACCTCTTTGGTCTAGCAGCAGGTACCCAAGGAATACCCTAGAGAACCTTTGGTGAGGAGGTCAGGTGTTTGAATCCCATTACCCACTTTCCCTTAGCATTAGGTAAGACAGTAAAACTCCATTTGATGTTATCTTAAAATAAATAAAGAAAAAAGGGAACACCCAAGGACTTCCACATTACAAAACTTTCTTGACCACCATTAAAGAAAGAAAAAAGAGATTAAAATACTGAAATTACTCTACATGAGTAGATATCCCTTAGGGAACCCATGGAAGGTTGGTTTCAGCAACTTTGAGGCTTTTACCTTACACCATTTATGCCAGTGAGAAAGGATGCTACTCCTTATTGAGGAGTCCATTTTGTGACATTAATTCATATAGTACTACTCTTTTGCAATGTGCTTATTTACTTTCACATTGAACCTCGTACTGAAAGTTTTTATGGTCTCCTAGCCAATGAGTGTCTTCACAAAAACTGCAGAAAAGGATAGCTTTATGGCCAAGACAAGTCTAGAAAAATCATATTCGATTTCTCCATATCAATGCTCGGATGATGAAGAGGACGAAGAGGATGAAAGGGATGAAATTCGCACGAAAAAGTTTGTTCCTTCTTGGGCCAGGTAATTATCTTAATTGTCTTCTCAGAGTTCAACAAAACCTTGAAAGCACATAAAATTGCTGTACCCATCTCACTTGTCTTATGCTACTTCGACATTTACAAGTCTCTATCCACTAATGAACTGAATGTTGTTCATCAGAATGATTTAAGGTCATGTTTTTGTGATTTTATTTGTTTTTATTTTTTGCGAGGAACTGAAGCTTTTAATGAGTTCATACTTGATTTTTGCAGTAAAAATTCAGTGGCTCTTGTTCTTTCATCCCAGCAAAAAGTTGACCCATATATAATATTCCCACCTGAAAGTTTTTGCAGTATAGATGAAGGTAATCTTTATCTGTTTCTTTAACTTCTTCGCACGATGCAAGTAGTTTTGCTTATATATTTTAATCCCATTGGACCATATTATTTATTATTAAATTTAATAACATAATTTACCGTTGTGTAGTTCTTAGGCCTCAAAAATTACAGCCAAAATAGGAGGCAACGTTGAAGAAATTGTTGTCTTCAAGAACATTGCTGCAATAACTTGGATGAGATTTCTGCACCAAGATAAGGTACTCTCTCTCTCTCTCAGCATCATCTCGCTGTTTTTCATCCTTATTGGTGAAAGTGATTAAATTTTGTAGGCGAAATTCAATGGGGAAGGAGATCTCGCTTGGGCCTATTTGTTGTGAAAGATGAAAATTTTGTAGAGATGTATATACTTAATGCAATGTTAGATGAGGATTTTTTTCTCGTCTTAGATCCGAATTTGATGGTTTCTTTGCAATTTGGCTTAAAATTAACCCAGCCATTGAAGTGGCCAAAATAGCTCAGAGGGTTATTATTCCTCGTTAACAATTCCTATTGTCGCATTGTAGTATTTCAAGTTTATGAATAATAGAGTGCCTGACATTTTGATGTACTTATTTCAACAATTTTTGTGTCTTACACTCAATTTATTTGGACAGAAATTTTTTTTCTAGAGAAAATGTTTTCTTATGTTTGGTTGTGCATTTGAAATTAATGTATTAATGGTTGTATTGGTGGTGGTGGTGGTGATGTGGAGGAGGAGGTGAAGTTAATGGGGTTAGTGGTGGCCTTAGGATTTTAAATGTGCCTAATTGAGTTTATTAGCAAGTTATTTAAACTTGGCTTGAAAATTGTCATATTGAGTCAAGACTCCTGAAATAAAAAACCTTTCAAGGTTATGAAAAAATATAATAATAATAATAATAATTTATGATACCAGATTATCATAAACATGTAATATTACCAATTAATAAATGTGATCTTTGTAATCCACTATATATGTGCTAATTACTAAATAATTATTTCTTAAATATAGGATTCACTTTTGATATGTAATTTTATTAGTAATTAGTGATATCATGCATATTTGTGATAGAATTTTTACGCTTTTTGTTCATCACAATCTACTTCATCAATTATGATCAATTAAGACTATCTCCAAACATGTATCAAATTTATCATCAAATTTAAATTTGACAAAAAAATAGTTTCTTTTTCAACTTTAACGACTTCATCAAATTGATATTAAATCTAAGATTTTACTTTTTTTTTAATTAAATTGAGGATCAATGTGTCTTTTATCAAATCACTGTTCATTGTTGTTGGATTTTTACCATCTCTCTTAATGTCTTTTTCGATGACCACCTCAAAGCAAAAGTTTAGGAAAAAATTATATTGGCTGGTCGTTCACCTAGTCGACTACCTGGATCTTCAAGAAGAAAAATTATGAAAAATTTGCATTGGCCAGTCGACCGGCCGAACATCCACCCGATTGTCTGCTCGGTCGATCGGTAGTTTAACGAAGTTTCAAAACCTTCCATTGGAGCACTTGATATTAAAGAGAGTTTTTTCTCAAATTTTTACTCAAATTTGATGAAAAAATTGAGTACCGTTGGAGATGTCCTAAGAGTGTGTTTAGGATTAGTTTTTTTAATTATATTTTGGATACATTACAAACACACCCTTTGAGATTTATTTAAATTACAAATTATCTCCTGTAGTTTTAAAAATTACATTATGCTCCTTGAGATTTCTAATTTCATAATAAATAGATCATTTTATTAATAAATCATCAAGTTAATTAATAATTTTTAATAATGTTTAAAAAAAATTCAATTAATAATTTAGATAATTTTATTATTGTATAAGTGAACAGTTAAAAATTTTACTTTTTCAATTAATTTCATTAAATAAAAAATTCTGACAAAGAAATATTTATAATTTTTCAAACCACAGAAGACAATTCGTATTTTAAACAAACCTCCGAAATGTATTTGTAATTTACCCTTATATATATATATATTTATATTTATTCTTTTTATATTTTTAGGTCTCGTTTGGTAACATCATTTTTTAGTCTAAAAGTTAAAAAGTCATTAAAAAAAATTAAAAAGCTAACAATTTATACCAAAAAGTCAAAAATTCTTTTTTTTTCTCTATTTTTTGCACATCTTTTTGTAAAAAATTTTAAAATTAGTAAAACTTTTTGAAACATTGGGCACGATATCATGAACTGAAAAGTGAAATGTGTTATAGTTTCTCTTCAAAAAATGTTCCCATCAAAAGCCGACATACCACTTATCAAAACGAAACAAAGGCGAGTGACAAGCTTTTTAATGTTGGTAGTTAAAAGCAACATTATTGCCAACTTATGGAACAACAAATAAATAAACAAATAGATTAACTATATCAAGATAACCCAAGAATCTTTATTGGTGAGATTGAAGAGTTTCAAGTCCTAGTAAAAGATAAAGGGGGAAGTGAAATTCATGTCATCCACTTGAACCTCGACGTTAACATGTGGCTTGAGACCCAAGATCCTTCGACACTCGAAGCAATTTCTGGACAAAAGAAGGCAAATGCTTTGGACAGTGATGTGCTGCCCTTCTTCATCATAGCTCTAAGTACATCATTTGCATTTAAAAGTACTTTTGTGTCAATGATGTATGGAAAGTATTTGTGAACAGAAGAGACATATTCTTCAGCAGTCGAAGGAAGAGAACCTAAAAATTTGCTATATATGTGCGCAATATCTGTATGAAATAGACAAAACAGGTGATATATAAGGAAAAAAAAAAAAAAAAACCTCTGAGCATAACTCAAATGTAATATCCGTACCAAGAAAGCAATTGTGACCAACTATCAACTTCTGCTCTGAGGAAAGGAGATCAATAACATGCTGAAATCCAACCGCAGCTACGATCTTCATCTCTTCTTCCTTGCGAAGCCCATCCTTGACTTCTTTCTGCAAGAAATTAGTACAACAAAATCACGTTCCTAGGAGATGCAGGTAATATGACACAAGATAGTGAAGACACCCCTCCTCCCCCCTTTTCTAATTCAGCTCTCACAAAGCTTCTTGTTTTTAATTATTATTGCTATGATTTACCAAATTCCTTGTTTCACCTAAGCTTTAAGTTTCTGCTGAATACTCCACAAAAAATATTCAGTCCAGACTTCAAATATTTGAGGCATTATGGTAAAACAAAATTCAAAAGACAATAATCATCTATGAAGTACCGACACTTCAAAACAAGTGCTATATTCGTGTCGAACACACAGACACGGTGGGGGCAAGCAGACACACGTATGGGACACACCACATGGCGTGTCTCCTTATTTAATTAATTTATTTTAAGGAGACAAGCCACAGACACACTAGGGACATGCCAAGTTATCTTTTCTCCCATTTTCTTTAGTACTTTTGATAAATGTTAAATGTTTGCTCTTTTTTTCTTAATTTTAAATACTTGATAGATCATCTATAAAAAAAAAGAAGAAAATGTAAATGGTAAGTATTAATTTAAAAGTGTTTTTTTTATTTATTTTAAATATACAAAATTAGAGTTAATTTTTGTTAATATTGATTGTTTGTGGATGTAATATTAATATATGAAAATATATTTTATTATCGCGTCCCGGTCGTGTTTGTATCCCCATTTTCTTGAAATCACCATGTCTCATGTCCGCATCCATGTCCGTATTCGCATCCCCATCCGTGTCCGTGTCCGTGTCCGTGCTTCTTAGATAATTATTGAATAGCTCTTTGACATTATAACAAACTGAACTAAATAATATCATGATGGTCATTTCATACAAAAGAAACATCAGGAAAGCTTCACATTCACATAAATGAACTCAATAATATCTCTTTCCAAAGGTTTGTGTTTTACCATAAGTAAGCCCCTGTTGTTTGATTCAGTGTACACAATTAATTGTTGTACGGAGGAAGATTCACCCTTTACACGAATGTAAACAAGGTTTTCAAAATGCTTCACAGTAACCTGCACATTTTCAGTTTCATACATCAGCAATGACAAAATTTAAGCTAGTATAATATACAAATTGAGTAAAATAGCAGCTTATAAACATAAACTCAAGTTAACAAAACCTCAAACCCCTAAAAAAATTATTGACAGTAAAAACTAAATAATAGCTCATCCTGCTTGTCATCTAATCCATTCAGCATCAACCAAGGCAAATCAGATATTAAATGAAGAAAATATCAAACTAATAAGAAGAAAACAAAACGATCAAAGAGTTCACATTGATGGAGGTTATCTGATTGATATATTTGGAAGAAAAAAAGACTAGCATTACCAACTGAATCAACCTTAGCTGGTGAGAGGTGAACCCATTCAGCAAAAGAGCTGGGCGCATCTTGAAGAAGATGGTTTGAAATTGTTGACTGAAGTCATTTGTACTTTCCTGAAATTTAGACCCGCTATTTCTACTCTGTAATAATCCCTCACGCCACTCACTGATTCTGTTCTTCATTCTCTCAGTGAAGAGAACATCTGCAATTCTAACTAACGCTGTATCTCTAGCTTCTCTCAAGTACAATTCTGACAAATCGTCCTCATACCTCATTTGTAAGTGCCTTAGTGCTTCATCCTGTTGTCGTCTAGATAAATAAGATATTCCTGAGATTTTCCACGAGTGTAAACTCTCAAAATGAAAGCCTTAAAAGAAGCTTAAGGGAATGACATAACAGATTACAAATTCCGCATTCAGTAATACTCATACGTAAAACTGCTCCAGATGGGCCAAACTCATCACCACTAAGGATACTTATGAAATCTACCAAAACAAAGCTAAACTAGACAATAATGTGCATAATGTAGATCATTTGAGGGAGATGAATCACAGATCTTCTGATGGTGTAGAAGTTATGTTGTATATGTAGGTTGAAAAATACATTTGCAAGTTTTTAGTATAGTTGAGAGTCAGGTGTTATAATCCATTTTCTTGACCAATTTTTGAATTATGTAGAGATTTTGATACACGTGGAGGTGCATAAGCGTTTTAAGTTTCTTGTTTTTTCTTCCCCTCTTTTGTATAAAGGTGGCATTCTAAAGCAATGGTAATTGAAAAAAGGGACTAGATATCTCCACAAAAGAAAACCCTTGAATCCACAAGGAAGTATGAAAACCAAGACATTTCATTCATTCTGGAATGACACCCAATGAAAGATTAGGTCCAGATTTCAGCCCCGCTTCAACTCCTGTTGCTCCCGGTGTTCTAAAAATGCCTCGATTGCTTGTTCTACATCACATTCCCTCTATTTTGTCTTGAATAAATCATCGTTATTACTTATCCACAAATATATGCATCTTAACAGTCTTTGATGTATTATTTTCTTCAGCATATCTCAAAAGAGTAGTGTTCTATGTTTTCATTGGTTTATCCAGTAAAAACTGAAAATTGTAGCTATTGTACAGATGTTATGTTTCAGTTATTTATAAAATGGAATTACACTTCACACTGCTAAATTAGCAGCAGAACTAGGGCCTACAATCCAAGTTTAAATTAAGACAATTAGTACTACCATTGAAATTTGAAACTGAAGTATACACATTAACTAAGCATCATTTGAGGCATTAATGCAAGTTGAGAATAATAGAAAGAAAGTGAGGTATCTTCAAGTATGCACTGATTGAAATCAAACTGGTATTTAGCCAAGAAGTCAATTGAGGTTGTTTGGCATAGGAACTCATAGGAGGGGCCACCAACTGGAATTTCTTGACGTGGAAATATATAAAAATTGTGCCTGTCAATCAAAAGCACGATGTGCTATGAGGGTGGGCTCATCAAGAAAATACAATTTTCATTCATGTTATCAGCTTTTTCTCCTAAATCAAATAACACATATTAATTTTAAGTCCATTTAGTGCAACTTATTCTAAGCTAGACACTAACAATCTATCAACAAAATCTAAAAGCACGCCCTGTCTCTAGCTTCATAATAATCAATTTTTTTTAACTTATTTATTATTTTTCACTCCTAAGTTGTAAACAACTGGCATGGATTGTCAGACTCCAAATAAGTTCAAAACTTCTCCTACTTATCAAGGAAAATTATTAGATACTCCCAGAGTACACCATGTGCCATTATTTATGTGGTACTCCGATCAATGAGAAACCAGAATGCACGGCCCATTTGACAGCCAACTTTTTGGCTAAAAAATGTCAACATAAAAAAAAAAAAACTAAAATGTTACATCATACGTCAAGTAACCACATTTCCCTTACAACTATTTATTCAACTAAAAAAAATTCCAAACCCTAGTTTTTTTCACCTCATAAAAAAAAGTTAAAAGTCCAAAAAGCTACTAAAAAAGCCAACTTGCCAACGAAAGGTGAATCAGTATGTTCACTAGTAAAAAATTTCACTACGCGATTGGTTTGGAGCACCGCGTATGCAATGCTACATGGTGCTATGGAATACTGAATAATTACCCACATATCAATCTGTTCACCATTTCTCATAGCATAATTTAATCAGACATCAGATTAATCTTTTTTTTTTTTTGCTCTCCACAACGACTAACATAAATTTTCCTCCAAATGGTTATCAGAAAGAAATATGGAAAATGCATATAAAACAGCTGATAAAATAAAAATCAATTCTTTCAGTGAACCAATAAAAAGATTCAAACTCTCTAATTTACTTACAAATAGATTAATCAATGAAAATTATTATACAATAATAAGGTGAAATAAAGAAGCAGAACTGACGGGTGAGCAATGAAGGATTGCTTGGAAGAGTCCCAACGGAAGGGACAAACACCAAACTGAACAACAGCGAACTTCTCAGCCGAATCTTTGACTTTGAGATAACGAATGTCGAAGCGATCGAACTCGAAGGACTCTCTCCATGGAACGCTCGTAACGCCGGTCATCTCGAGGTCGATCGACACGAAGCCTGCGTCTCTGACGAGGCGTCGGAGGTCGCTGAGTGCCGATTCGAAGTTCGATTTCGTGACATTTTTTGGAGCGAAAGATGAAGATGAAGATGTTGAAGAGCAGAGTGAGCGAGTGAATGAAGAGGTGGTGGTGGAAGCTAGGGTTAGGGTTTCGGAAAGTGCCCTAACCAGCCATTGTTTCTTCATCCTCTGTTGCTCATAATTTTTGTGTTGTGTTGTGTTGTGTTGTGAGAAGAAGGTGATGACTAGGCTAGGGCTATCAATTAGGTTAGATTTGGCATAACTTATATAATTTATTTTTTTATCTTTTTTTATCACATCACCTCTTTATTTTTCTGCATATTTTTTTATAAAAAGACAAAAAGTATACTTTTTTAGCACACCCTAAACCAACCCTTAATTTGTTAAAATTGCATCAATTTATATCGATTCATACTGCTCTATATCGATTTAGGGTTGGTTTGACATAAACTAAATAATATAAAAAAATTAAAAAGTCACTATCCTATTTAAGTCACATCATCTTATTTAAATCACATCATTTCTCTAACCCATCACATCAAACCCAACCCATATAAACTAATAAGTCAAAAAGTGCATTTTTTTTAGAACATTCCAAACCAACCCTTATATTGTTCTAATCGTGAATTATGATTTAAATTTTAAAATTTATAACCTATTAATTGGACTCTTTCGTTTCATTATAGTTAATTCATATATATTTTTTAGAGGATTTTTTTTAATATTTCTAATATTAAAATTTTATAACATAAAGGATATTTAATATTTTAATAATGTGTAAGGTCACTTAAGTTGATCTAGAAAAAATTAGGCCAAGTTTGGTATCTACTAAATAATACAAAAAGTCAAAAAGTTACTATCCTATCACATCATCTTATTTAAATCACATTACATCTCTAACACATCACATCAAACCCAACTCAAACCTAACCCATATAAGCCAATAAGTTAAAAAATACACTTTTTTAGAACATCCCAAACCAACCCTTAGTCCACCCTGGACTTTCCAGAGAAAAATTCTTTGACATTCCCTAAACTTTCCACTGTAAATTTTTCTGCTCTCTCATTTTCCAAATTTCTCTGCCCTCCCATTCTCCAAATTTCTCTGCCCTCCCTCTAAATTTCTCTGCCTTCCATATACAAAATTACTCTAGAGAAATTTTAAGTTTCTCTGCCCTCCTTGCTTGGACTAAACACTTTAGAGAAATTTGAAAATTTCTCTGACTTCACCGGCCTTTCCACAAAATTACCTTCGCCTTTCATGGACTCTCCAGAGAAATTCTCTGCCTTCCATATACTTCCCACTCTTCAGAGAAATTTCTCTATCTTTCTACAACATTACCTCTCCAGAGAAATTTTGAAATTTCTCTAGCCTCTCTACATTTTCTAGACTCTAAGCTATTTTTTATTTGCCAGCAAAAATACCATTCAAGAACTCTGTTAAGGTACAGATACACAAAAGAGAGTAAAATTTTCCCAAAAACAGAGTAAACCCACAAATGTAATATCAAGATAAAAGCCATTTTCTATTTCATTAAGCTATTCAGTCAAATTAAACCCATTTGTTCAAAAAAAAGAATGCCAATAAATCTGAAAGAAAAATTCAAGCTTCTTTCTACCAAATCCAGAGAATCTTTCACGTCAATCCTAAGCTAGAAAAGTGTATAAAAACCAATTTCTAATACAAATTTTACAAAACTAAAATATCAACCTTGAAGACTAGCCATGTCTCCAATCTCATGAGGTATAGTCCCAAAGAGAATATTCACATCGAGATAGAGATCAGCGAGTTCAGTGAGATTCGCTATCACTTTGGGTATCTCTCCAGTCAAAGAATTATAATGCAAATATAGACCGATTCGTATCCGATGAGTTTTTCGACAGCATGGAGGTGGTGATAATGATCGATATACTGTGGCGCGGCGTCGTTGACGTTACGGTGGCCTCCGTCGAGAAGCAGCTTCGCACCAATGCTTGTCATGGAATGAAGATTGTTGTCGAAGCCCTAATTTCAGACTGTTTTGACACCGTTTTTGATCTCATCTCTCTTCTTGTACTCTTTCTCTCTTTCTCTCTCTAAGTGCTTTAAAATTATTTTTGTTTGTTCTGTTACTTGTATATAATTTTAGCTGCAGGAGAGAGAGAGAGAGAGAGAGAGAGAGAGAGAGAGAGAGAGAGAGAGAGGGTGAGATATATCAAATTTCTCTGCAATAGATGGGTATGAAATTTAGGGACCTTAGACATCAAAATAATATTGTGGATCTATTCTATTACTAAAAATGGAAGAAGGACCTTAGACTAATTTTCTCTATTTTTTAACATCCATAAATTATTAATATAAAAATAAGTATGAGAGAGGTTTAATACATGAAATTTATTATAAATTAGCGGTTATATATGAAACATATTATATAAAATTATTTTGGATTATATATTTAAAAAATATTATACAAATTAGTATTATATATTATGTAAATATATGACAATTAGTTTGAATATTTTCAATTCTTCAATCTATCAAAAACCTTCCAAATCGTAATTTATCAATCCGCTAACCCGTTATTCGATTTATAATTTCACTCTCAAACTATTCCAACCATACTGTGCACCACTAGCTAGGACACATGCGGGCAAATTTTTGTATAGCTTTGATGTAAGGAATAAATAAATAAAAATAAAAATTACAAAAATAATTAGTTTATATTATAAAACTAAAAAAAATAAAGAAAGAAGAGTTATAATAGAAGAAAAAAAATATATCACACATATAGGAATGTTTTGGGAAGTTAGTAAAAAGTTAACTTTTGACTTTTTATCAAACTTTTTTGGAAAGTGTTTTGAGAAGTTGGTAAAAAGTTGACTTTTGATTTTTTGGTTTAATATTTGTTTATGGTATCAAATCACATTAAAATAACCAAAATACCCTTACCCAACTTTGTAAATTTACTTTTTTATCCATTTGTGTGTTTGAACATTTTTTTTTTGGAATGTAATATTAAAATTTTTCAATGTTACGCAATTCAAATTATAAAATAATTACAAATATTTTAATATTCAATGTTGCACTACACATCATAGTAAAATTATTAAATTATTCAATGTAATATTCAATTTAGTATTTTTTGCGAAGAAATTGCGCTCTTACTATTCTTTTCATTTTCACGTAAGAATCTGGTAAACGCTGTTGACAACAACAGAGGTTTACGAACACAACCAGATAGTTTTGTATAACAATTTCAACAGTTTGGCACATTCATATCATTTACCGTCAATTCATAAAGACCGAACAGAGTTATAGCTCGAGTTGACGCCAATGTCGCACCAACTCATTCCGAATTGATTTCCTCACTTCGTTCATATGTACATCATCATCGCCCTCTGGTTCACCATCATCATCATCACAAACACCCGCAACATTTGGCATGTCGTTGAAAGTAAAATTCTCTACATTCGCAACCCTGTTGAACGCTTCATCGTCATTAGAGTTGCGGCGTATAAAATTATGTAGTGCCATTGAAGCTCTGATCAATGGCACCTGCACTTTCCCAAAATCATATCGAGACATGTTATATAGGAATCCCCATCGCACTTTCCATACTCCGAACGTATGTTCAATTGCATTATGTAAGGGGGAGTGCACCGTGTTGAAAACTTCGTTTGCATTTCTTGCCCATCTAGTAACGCGAAACTCTTCCTAGTGGTATCGGCATCCCTTAAACGACACCAAAAAGCCTTTTTGATTCTTGTACCTCGCATCAACAAAATAATATTTCCTGGTTGTAATTAGATAATTTTGCATTAGTAACATCATTACAAATATCAAATGCACACAACTAACAATAACATTGAATACCCCTTGTTCAACTAACCTTCTTCTGGGTTGGGAAATTGTTTGCCTGGGTCCTGTGTTACTTCGTTAAAAATTCTGTCGTCGTGCATACTACTCTCCTATTAACAAGAGATAAAAGTAAAACACAAGTTGAAATCACACACTGCGAGTATGTTTTGTGTGTGCCATCCTTTAGGGCCAAAATATGGCACTACCTCCCGCGACGGGAGATATGCCTCCACGTGTCCGTCTAGCGCCAATACAGTCTTGTGCAAGCACACAAAGCTATTGTCTAAGCAACAAGGACGAACACATTAACCTGAAAATTGAAATCCCTTGTTTTCTGAATGTGGTTGCTATTCATGAAATTTTCGATAACTGATTAAACTCACTCTGAATGGCAAATATTTTTGTCGGGACTCTAAGTACGGATGTCTGCTGTGTTATGACCTCGTCGGTCGACAGTGTGAAATTGTAAACAACTTCATTACTTTAAGAACTCGCATTACATGACGCCATATTGTTTCCCCCGAGTGTTGGAAATGGTTTTCAAAATCCTAACTCGGGAAGCCCCGCAACATGAATATGAACATGCCGACACTTTCAACTACGTCCACAACATGGGAACGCTGTGGTAGTGGGAGGCTGAAATCCTCAACTAATGTCTTGCACAACAATAAGAACACATCCTTTAACATTCGAAAAATTCGCTGAAATGCTTCATTCCGACCTCGATGCATCTCCTCCATCCACATGCGACCAGTTAATGATGATGTGTGAAATGGAGTCCTATTAATAGGGGTGTAAAAATGGCCCGAGGCCCGTGGACAGCCTGAAATCCGAGGTGGGCCCGACTCAGTTAAGCACGGGCCCGAGCCCAGCCCAGTACCTTGGGCCTAGGCCTAGGCCTTCTACTTGGGGCCCACCCCAAAAAAATTTCGAGCCCTGCAAACGACCCAGCCCCACCCATCCATTCAGGCCTCCCTCTACTAATGGTCAAATTTCAAAAAATAAAAATAAAAAACAACTTATAATGGTTAAATAATTAAATAAATAAAAAGACTAATTTTATAAAAATTAAAATAAAAATTAATCTTGTAAAAATAAAAATTTATATAATTAAATAAATAATATTAATAATTTAAAAATAAAACAAAAAATAATAATAATTTATTAAATTAAAATCAAACTAATAATGCTTTTTTCTTTGGCCAGGAGAGAGAGAGTGTGTGTTATTATACCATGCTATAAAGCTGAGCATGCATCATGCATGCTTAGTACAACCAAGTTGTTCCCTTTTCTTTTTTCATTTGGAAGTAAAATCAAGTGATTCATATTTCAAATACTACAATATTAAATTCAATAGTCATTCTTAATTGCTATTTTCAAAGACTGACATTGTTAAATTTGACAGACCCTGATAGACCCAAGAATGACAAAACTTGTGTGACCTACTGTCACTGCATACTATCACTGTGTTGTGGCTGGCTACTGATGCTAGCAGTCGAAACAAGACAATAGAGGAGAGAGAGAGAGAGAGAGAGTGTGTGGAGGCAAAGTTAATTTATTGAAAATATATTTATTTATCATTAGGATAGACTGTTAGATTGGCAGAGAACATAAAAGAGAGAGTGGAGGCAAGGTTATAAAATATTTGTACATACGAGAGAATCCCTAAAAAGACTAGAGCATGGCTTAGCAATATTTTGATATCTCTATCTCCATTCTTTTGGTCAAAAAGAACGACCTCCCTACTAGCCTAGTTGAAATTAGTCTGTTGCATCTCCTCATCAATCACTTAACTCAAACAATAATATATATACAAACGGTCATAATTAAAATTACTATAAATATCTTTCATTTTCCAAAATAAATCTCACAACAAATAATTCTCTCTTTGTCTCTCTTAAACCCTCTCAATCTCTCTTAAACTCTCAATCTCTCTCAACTCTCAATTAATTTTGAAGTGTCATCCCTAAGTGACAATTGCAATTGTACAACAAAAATTTTTTATCAAAAAAAGTAAATTTTTGTATCGCATTCGCCAACCGGTAACATTAATTAGTTTAATTAAATTTATTAGTTACTTATTTTTTTCATTAATTATTTGTGTACATATATTAATTATTATTTTTTATTGATTGTATTTACACATTATTTAAATTAATTGTTAATTCTTATATATTGTTTTATTTACATTACTATGGATCCTAATATGCCTAAAGTTTATGTCGATGTTGATACATATACTACACAACATGACTCTGTTGATTCTCCTTCTAATATCCCTCTTCCAACAGTTAGATCATCATCTAGGAGCAGAAGTAGTAGTATTTGGGAATATTTTGAAAAAATATCTATAAATAATCCTGATGGTACAATTACATTTGAAGCAAAATGTAAATATTGTGCACATTTACTTAGTACTGTATTTGCAGGAGATACTAGTCATCTAAAAAGGTTTGCTAACAAACATTTACAAAATCAACAACTTGATATTTGAAGTCAAATGCAATTAGGGGTTTCATCAACTAGTAATTTACAAATATTTTCATATGATCCTATACGTGCACAAAATTTTGTAGTTGATTATATTATTAGAAAAGAATAACCTTTTACTACTAGTGAACGTTCTGATTTTACCAAAATGATTCACGAAAGTTTTGCACCGTAATATCAAAGTTTTTCAAAAAATACTACTAAAAATAGGATTTTAAAGAAATTTGAGGATGTTAAAAGTGAATTATTTGACATCTTTTAAATTTTGAATGGAAGAGTTTGTTTAACATTTGATATGTGGTCAAATAGTAGTTTTGAATATCAATGTATCACTGCACATTTTATTGATAATGATTATAAATTAAATAAAAGAATTATTTCATTTAAATTAGTTGAACTTTCATACACTAGTCTTTCGCTTGGTATAGAAATAAGAAATGTGTTTTACGAGTGGACTTTACAAAACAAAATATTTATGATTAGTTTAGATAATGCATCATATTATAATTAAACTGTAACCCATTTAAAATCAACTTTTCAATTACTTGTTGATGGTGATTTATTTCATGTTCATTGTTGTGCCCATATTTTCAATTTGATTGTTAAAGATGCTATGCATATATACGAAACTTCTGTACTTGTAATAAAAAATGTAGTTGTTACTATTATGTTTTCTAGTAATCAAATTTTGGAATATAGAAAAATTTGTCAATGAGAAAATATGCCATTTAAAAAATTAATTGTAGATGTAGATAGTAGGTGGAATTCAACATATAATATGTTAAAAATAACTTGTAAACAAAAAAGAGTAATAGATTTATTTTTTGTAACAATATTAATAGGAGGAGTACTGACTCCCACTGAACTTAATTGGTTCCAAGTAGTCTTGTATAAAGATTTTTTAAAAGTTTTTGATACTTTAACAAAATTATTTTCTTATATATATATTTTTACTTCACCATTTGTTTTACATATGCTAGCAGAAATAATTAAAGTTTTCATAAAATATATGTGTAATGAATATTATATAACTATTATTGCTTCAATGAAAGAAAAATTTGATAATTATTTTGATCATTTGCCTCATCTATTAGGTTTAGCCATAATAATTGATCCTAGGTGTAAATAAATTGGTTTACAATAATTTTTATAGCGTATTTTCGCTGATCAAACACAATTTGCCACTATTATGCAAACATGAAACAAATTATTTGAAGAATACAGGATAGTTGCATCTGTGAATACACTTACATACACTAGACTAGCAGTCTCATCTCGATGTGGGAGATTAAGTGTTTTTTTAGCAATAAAAAGTAGAAGAATATCTCAACATACAAGTGTAAGTAGTTCTGAACTACAACGTTATTTGGAAAGCCCGTCAGTGGATGATTTCGATAATTTTGACATTTTGGAATGGTGGAAACAAAATGAAACTTTGTGGCTTGTGGTTTCACAGATGGCTCGTGATGTACTAACCATCCCTATTTCTACAGTTGTTTTGGAAACAGCTTTTAGTGCACGTGAACGGGTGCTAAGCGATTACCAGAGCAGGCTTTCACCCAAAATAGTTGAGGCACTGATGATATCCAGAGATCATATGCATGCGCTTATAAGAAGACAAAATTATAGTGAAAATGAGCGAATTCAAGATGATTTGGATGACATATCCGCGGGCAACACGACTGAAATGTCAGTCTCCTCCGATGATTGATCAACAATTTGCTTTTTACTATTTCATTTCATTTTTTTATAATTTATAATTTTTATTATATTAGATTATTGAGGTGGAGTATAATGCAAATGATTGGTAGGCTAGTAGGTGCTAACCTAGTTGGGATGTACTTGACCTATAGTGATGCAATTGCTCTACCATCATCAGCAATCTACACATAATTTATTTAATAATATCAATTTTTGTAATATTTTATTTCATTTTGAAATAAAAATTATTCATTCAATAAATGTTATATAAATAATTTAATATTATAATATTGAAAGTTTCATTTTCATATACATAAAATTATTCATCTTGAAAGAAAAAAATTACATAATTACATACTTTTTTAGTTATAAGTTCATAATTAAAAAAACATAAATCATACATAATTAAATTTAAATATCACTGTGAAACATTACATAACAAAACAAAATATCTCATTAATCTTTACTGAAATACTCTAGTATAATTATTTTTAATTTTTTATTTCTAATATAAAAAATAAAATTAAAAAGCCCGACTAGGCCCGGCCCAGGCCCTATTGTGAGTGGGCCTGGGCCCCATTGTTTGGCCCATGGGCTCGCCCAGCCCGACCCATTAAAAAGACGAGAGCCCACAAAGCCCGCTTGGGCCGCCCCCAGCTCGAGCCCAAATGGGTCGGGCTGGACCATTATTACATCCATACCTGTCAACATACGTGTACTCATTTGCCACGCGTGCAATTTCCACCCATATCATTGATGTTAGACTTATTTATTTTGATAATTTATTTGATTATGTTTTAATTTATTTAGAAGAGAAAAATAGAATCACAATTTATTTGATGATTTATTTATTTATGTTTTAATTTATTTGGAAGAGAAAAATAGAATCACAATTTATTTTGATGATTTATTTAATTATGCTTTAATTTATTTGAAAGAGAAACATAGAATCAAAATTTATTTTGTCTCATTATTTCTCACCTAAACCTTTTTTCTAAATGTTGTTAGAATGTATTTAATATTTGATTAAATTAGGAGTTTAAATAGCCCAAAACAGAGGTTCAAATAGCCCAGCACAGCAGCAGACCAAAAGTTTCAAGTGAAAAATATTCAAATTAGCAATGATGGAGTGGAAGATATTCAAATTAGTAATGATGGAGTACAACAGCTATAAACGGCTATAAATTTAAATGAATACAACGGCTATAAATTCAAATGAATATAACGGCTATAAGATTCATTATATATACCAAAGCCCATAATGTAAACAAGTTACAAAAAAAAATCAGAAAATATTATTTGATTTATAATCACTCATGTCTATTCTCTGAAAAAAATTCTTTAAGAAATGCTCTTCAATTTTTGTTTACATTCTCTCTTAAAAATTATACACTGAGCCTTATAGTATTAAGCTCATCTTTCCTGTGTGAGGTTTATAGAAAATCCAGAGCTTCATTTTTATATCTATTTTTGAGAGATAATTCTTGTACCTTTCTATGAAAGCAAAAACACATTCTTTTCAACCTTGTAATAGTGTAGTACACTCAGTGTTATTGACTTAGAAAGTCTGTGTAAAATCTGTGGAGGATTGCTCCATCTGTGAAAAGGTTGCTAGCACCCAGTGAAGTTAGAGAATAGTGAAAAATCTCAAGTGAAGCTTGAGGAGTAGACGTAGGCCGAGTTGAAGCCGAACCACTATAAATTTGTTTGCCTCTCTCTCCCTTATCTTTTTATTTTATTTAAATTGCCATAACTATATTTCACATTTTCACTGTGCTAAAATCATTAACTGACATAGTTGTTAGAACACTTGTTTTAATTATTTTTATTTCATTAACTATATTTATCTATTGTGCTAATCATAATTTTTATTAGGGTATTATTATTTTTATTTGTAAAAACCTAATTCATCCCCCTCTTAGGTTGTCTTTTGGGTAACAATTGATGTCGTCGATTCAATTTCTCCGATCGTCTCTTGTGTCCACGCATTTATTTGGTCATTGCATACGACTCCGGAGCTAGTACCCTCTTGTAGATCCATGGACGCTGCAAACCATCAAAAAATAAATTACAAGATGTAAATACACTTTGTACAGTTCCCAACATTCGCTTGCCCGAGATTGTGTTACAGTGAATACATATTTTTATCAGGCACATACCAGCCCTTCGGCGAGGTTATGTTACTGTGAAGTGAAGAAAAAATGAAATGCAACACTTGTTCCAAAGAGGGGAAATCTGGAAGACAACTCCAGCTCAACTGATTATGTGCCACCAAGCTGTAGTTTCCATACGAACATACCATCAACTCCATCATATATAACGCTTGTATCACAAGTTCAAGTACCACATATACTGCTGTGGCCATGTGATGTATGGAGATCAAATAAGTGACAATACCATGTGAATGGTAATACATGCTCAAAGTGAGTACATGATTCTAGTCTGATGCATCAATATAATTAAGCAACAGTTTCATTTGCTTCAGTTTCATGTGAGACACAAATAATTACATAAATATTGCACCAGAAATTTTGTAAATAATTCAATATTTCAGAAATCGAAATAAATAAATAAATTGAAAAAAATTAATTAGTAAATAAATACGAAATTATAAATAAATATAACAATAAATAAATACAACAATAAATAAATACATAAATGTAAATAAACAATGACCACGAATACAATTACAGAAATATAAATAAACAATGACCACGAATGATTAATAAATATACTAATACAATTACAGAAATATAAATAAGTAAATAAATAGAACCAAAAATAAAAAAAACTACATAAATATATACACAAATGTAAATAAATAAATAAATACTACAAGAAATTAATAAATAAATAATTTAAAAAAGAAATATTTTTTTTAACTAAATAAATTGAAAAAAAAATAACTACCTAAATAAATAAATAGGTGAAAAATAATTAAATAAATAAATAGACCACAAACAACTAAATAAATTAATTAATACAAAATTTTAAATAAATAAACAAAGAGCATGAAAAATAGATTTCATTGCCATGACACACTTGAATAACCACCATGTGACACAATAGTTGCATGTTCTGGCTTGTACATTTTGCAGACATTATCCAAATCTTCAATAATGGGTGACATTATCCAAATCTTCAATAATGGGTGACAACCTACTCCTGCCATCTACCAACATAAAGACAAATATGTTCAACATTACAACAAGTTACATAAAAAAGAAAAAAGAAAAAAGAAAAAAAACCCTTGCTGTTAAAGCTAATAGCAAATTTAACAACAATAACAAACAAGAATAACATAAACATATTCGGCCTATTTCAAAACATAACTAAATGCACCCAATAGAAATACATAAATTAACGTCCAAAGCAAAAAAAGAACCAACTAGTTTGGAAAATAACACAGGAAAAAAAAAGAGAGTGAATTACACTAATAGTCCCTGTAGTTTGAAGCTTGTGTCACTTTGGTCCTCCACTTTTCAATTGTAACACATTTGACCTTGAATTTTGAATCTTGTTCCAAATAAGGACAATTAAAGATACTATTGAATTTGTTTAGGGAAAATCGTCAATTTGATAAAATATAAATTAATTTGATAAAAATAAATGTGAAAATTTTATTTTTGAATTTTTAAAAATTATTTCTAACTACTAAAGATAAAATTATATAAAATTGATAAATCTTTTAGACATTTACTTTTTTTTTTACCAAATTAATTTTTAATATGTATTTGGATAATTATCATGTAAAATTAATTTTTAAAAATTAATCATGTAATTTTTATTAATTTTTATCAATTTTACATAATTTTATTTTTGGTGGGTAGAAATAATTTTTAAAAAATTTTAAAATATTTTTTTGACATTTATTTTTGTCAAATTAGTTTATATTTTATCAAATTGACAATTTTGCCATTGAAATTAAGTAATGGTATGTTCACTTGTCCTTATTTAGAACAAGATTCAAAATTCATGGTCAAATGTATCACAATTGAAAAGTCATGGACTAAAGTGACACAAGCCCCAAACTATAGGGACTATTAGTGTAATTTGCCCCCCAAAAAAATTTGTTATACAAAACAATTTTTGCAAAACAACACAAAAAAAAAACTATATCCAAAGCATAAAAGTTCACAAACATTTGAAGTACAGTTTTATGGTAGCAATAAAAAACAACAATCGAAGCGCAAAAGCTTAGTCCATGTCAACCACACCATCACTCTCAAGCAGACGTGCGTCCCGTTCACGATCCTTGCCAACATTGGCCAACGTGCAGGCACGTTTCTCTTTCAACTAGTTGACAATGTAATCCACGGGGAGGGCCATGATGATGTCTAAATTATTGAGTGAATCCATTATGTTGTATGCAAATGAGAACAACTTTCCACTGGGCTCCAATCCAGGCGTGCTCATTAGCCTTGCAAGACAGTTCCTTACAGTATTTTCACCCTTTCCAGTGACAATGTATTGCTTAATTTTTAGCTCCCGACTTTGTTTGCTGACTGCTTCCATGAGGTTGTCCGTGCCACTTGAGACAGTACCAGCTGTTGCCCGCTTGTGACGTTTTGCATTGGCTGATCCATCGGTGGTTGACTGCGGGAGAGCATCGTCGAACAGGAAACTATCCACCACGTTCTCACCGATACTGTCATGGCCCGAATTTGGTGGTGTGCCAACACTAAGAGGTCCCATCCCACTGTCCTTATTGGCAATGGTCATGGCAGCATCATCATCATGCAGTTCAATTAGTGTCCATGCATGTTTCCCTGTCTCAACTGCGTTAGAGTACACCCGTTCCATGAGGTTCAAGTGCTCTATAGGCTTGGTCTTTAACTTAGCACATCAGTTGTTCATTTGAGACAGAAGAAAACACATATGTAAGTAAAGGTAGCAATTTATTGCAGGGTTGCAGGTGTAGCAACAATGACAGTAAAAGAAAATAACACTGAATTACGTAATTGAGAATGTGCACCAATCAATTGTACCTTTATAGTTCAAAGGATTATATGAAATAATTCTAAAAAAATAATTGTAACCATATAATTAATGTAAACATGGCAAGTTGGTTGGTGCACAAGAAATAATAAATAAAAATGTCGCAACTAATAATGAAAACATTACAAATAATTATTGTAAACGTGTCACAATTAGCTGGAGTTCCACATTAGTATATTAAGGAATTGCTTTGATTTTTAAAGGTAGTTACGTATACATATGGCACCATAAATCACAAATACTAATACAAGATTAATGGGAAAAATAAATTATTGCACTACATACTGCTTGCATTTTGGCCCACCAATGGTCAGGTACAGTGAACAAACCCGTCTCATGGTCATTCGCAAGCCCTGTCAAGCCTTGGCTAGCATTCTCCAGCTTCTTCCACGCAACCAAATCTTTTTTCAAGTTGTCAAATTTGTTTTTCATTTGTTTGGCCGAACGTATCAATCCAATTTTGTCCAAAAACTTGTTGGCAACGTTCTTATACCCAGTCATCGAAAATCCGCATGGTGTAGACACCCCATTTTTAACCGTCCTTAAGACTTGGACGTCATCGTTTGAACACTCGATGATCATCCATGTTTGTGTTCGTTTTGAGTTCCCGAAGGTCTCGGCCGTGCGCCTTGCCTTAGGATCTCTCAACTTGACTGTTTTGTGCTTGGTTGTGGACCAAGAACTTGCTGGTTTTTGCTTTTGAGGATAGAGAGTGGCTTGTTAGGCACCCCTGAAACCTATCGACCAAGGCATGATGCCATCGGCCATGTTTTCTTTCTATCGGCCATTGGTGATGGCCGGTCGGCACTTTTGATGGTCAGCCGGCCTTTGTTTTGGTCGATCGGTCACTTTTTCTGGCCGAGACCTTTTCTTTTCCTTTTTCAGGCATTGTGCATGCCAGCTGTGCCAACTGGTAAGCACAGACCCTGCCCTCCATACACGTGTATGGAGGGATTTTATCCCTTTTGTTAGCTTCCCTTGGAAGCTTGGTTTTCGATCTTCAATAATAGGAGGGCCTCCCCTCCCCTTCTAGAGGTTCAGCAAAAAGTGATATACAAGATATATATCACTCTCTTTCTATATCTCCCCCTCTCTCTAGTTGTGTGTGTAATAGTGTTCAAAAGTGTGTTTTTGTTCATATTTTTGCACTAAGGCACCTAGTGTTACACTATACTTCAGTTGTTGAGGTGCTAAGGGATTGATTTCAGAGTTTTTGAGTTATTTTTGACCAAAAGGAGGTGCTGGAGTTGGTGTTCTTGAAGTGTTCTTCAAGGGTGAGAACTACCTCTTTTATTCCTCATTTTGCCTTAAGCTTTTAGACCTATTTGCATATTATTTCAAGCTTAACTATAAACTAAAAAAAGTTCTATTTTTACATGCTTAAGGTGTTTGTTTAGGTCTCTTTTGGGTTGGGGGTTGTTTACCCCCTCTTAGGCCTTGTTTGGCTTTTTTTTTGTGCCTTTCTCTTTGGGCTTTGGAAACCTTTTGTTTTGACCTTCTCACCACTAAAATCCAAAGGATTTTTAATGGTGGAGAAGTAGTTTTGACGTCTTGTATATGGGAGGGACACCCCTCTCCTTTTGTGTCTCATTTGCTTGCATTTAGGGCTCATAAAGGTAGCATGTTTGCTTAGCTTTATTTAGCTCCATTTCAGAGGGTATTTGGTGTTATTTGGTCATGCTACACCTCTGTTTTAGGTTGGTTTGTTGACCTCTTGAATGCACCATACACTTGCCTTGCAATCCTCTCATTTGCCTAAACATGTATCATGCATTTAGACCATCATGCTTGCATGTTTTAGCTTGACTTCATGAAGCTTTTAGCCATGTTGCGACATGCTTAAGCTCTATTTGTTGTTGTCTAGGTCATGCTTGCCATGCTTTGTATAGTCACCATGCATTTTAGCTTGTTAGCTTTGGGTGTGTGAGTCATTAGCATGCTTTACTTGACTCATTTCAATGATTTGGCATCATTAGTTATGATATTTCAGTCCATGTTCCATGTTTTTATGCTTGCATTTACCATCCTTTCAATGCCTTGAAGAGTTGTTGTTTTGTGCCTTAAGAATGGGTCATTGTGCATGCCTCTTTGTTTAAGTTTTTGGGCTGCCATATCAGTGAGTTTTGGAGCTCATTTTGGCATATTATAACTCTGTTTTTCATCACATAATTCATACCATGTTCGGTTGCGATAGGTGTAGTGTAATGCTCCCTTTCGTAGCCTTGCATGCCCCTTGTTTTATGCCCATTTCTTAGCATGTTTTGGCCTTGTTCCATGTATGTTCTAGCCTTGCTTTGGCCCGCCCTAGGACTGCCCTAAGTCATCTTGGCTCTTTGGGGCTTGGTTGACATAGCCATGACTTGAGCCCCTTGTTTAGTCTCAAGTTTTGGGCTTCCTTGCATGCTATACTTCACTTGTGCATTTGGTTTGGCACTCCTCTTAAGCATGATTTCAGAGCTCAGCATGTTTGTAAAATACCCATGTTTGTCCCTTTTAAGTATGCTTAAAGTTCCCCTTTTATGCCTTGGGTGATAGGCCATTGTGCATGCATGCTTCCATGTGTGTTTTGTGCCTTTGTTGCATCATTTTAGCCACTGTTTTTGGCATGGCTGAGGCCTACCCATTTTCAGTATAAGTCTATGGCTCATGCGGTTTGTGTGTTGTTGCATGCTTGTCACATTACATGTTGTTACATGCTTGCCCATCCTTGCATATTGTTACATGCCTTGCATGTTTACATGCTTAGGTTGCATTTTGCATGCTTGGTATGTTTTTTTTGTATGTTGTTGCATGCCATGCATCTTTACATGTTTAGGTTGTATGCCTATTGAATATTAGTTGCATTGCATAACATTTTTGCATGCTTGAGTTGTTTACATGCTTGCTTGCATGCTTAGGTTGCATTGCATTGTGTGTGCATTGCTTTGCCTCTTGATTAAACATGATAGAGTTTGAGGCCCCCTTATATGTTTTTGTGCATCTCATTCTATATTGAATTGCACACTTGGCTCCTTTGGCCATCATGCATTGAAATGCGTGATTGATGGTCCGAGAGTCGAGAGCCATACTCCCTTGAGTCCATAACATGATAGGGAGGGTGGTTGTGCACACATTGCCTTGAAAATGCATTGCCATGCTCTGATTGTCCTCTATTGCAGCAAAACAACATTTTGCAACAGATGGCCGGTAGACCATCATTAGTGCTGGCCGGTTACCAAAGTCCAGCCGATGGCCCTACTTTTGGTCGGTGACCACTTTTCAATGGTCGGTGGTCCTATCTTTTGGTCGGTGATATCCCACAATGCTCAGGGAGTGATTCAGAGGCATCTCAGGGATTTTCATAGTTCTCAAAGGTGCAGAACAGTGCAAACAGGGGCAATATGTGGCATGGCAACGGGTTTCCGAGCGAGGCGATCGAGCATGCATCATTCAATCATTTCGAGGCGGAGCTGCGGCGGCCTCTTTAGTTTCATACCTAGACTGTTTTGTAATTAATTTGTTAATTAATTAAGGGTTTTGTAATATTTAATTAGCTAGGATAGTTGATTAATTATTCGGTTTGTATTATTTATTCGGACCCTCCGTCAAGAGGGCGAATTCTGTAATAAGCGTGCGTGTGTGTAATGCATGTCTTCCAACCCCACGTCTTTCTCCCTTTTACTTACTAGCTTTTAATGAATAGTTTTAGGGCACGTTTCAATTAGCATACTTATGATAGCATGTTTGCATACATTCATTCGTATTGCACGCACCGGGCTCGGCGCATCATACTAATTGCATAGCATTTCAATTCCAACTTGAATACATGTATCAAGTTGTCGCATTTCACATGCCATCCTTAGATTAGCCGAGCCTATTTTAGTCGCATTTTGCATACGTTGCATTAGCCATCTCAACATGAGCTAGGATCATGCATTTGATTACTAACTAGTTTCTGTTTTGGCTCAGAGTACTAGGTAAGCGTTTATGCTTTAGCATGCTGCATGTGTGTAAGTGTTGCCATGATAGCATGCTCACCATGAGGCTAATTGCTTATGTGATATAACTGCCTAAATGCCTGTGGGTGAAGGTTGGATTATCTGAATTGGAACAATTCATTGAATGCAAGTTTTAAGCCCACTTGAGAGTGGCAAAACCATGTTTTCTACGCCCACCTGAAGGTGGCAAATCCACGTCTTAGCTTACTTGCGAGTAGCACCATCAAACCATTTTCAAATAAATAAACATGAAATGTTTTATTCCAATTTAGGCGATCCAGTCTATACTTGTGTGTTGTGCGCATCACATAGTAATTTTAGGCTAATAACCGGAATAAGAGCGCATATGTTTTCAAAACAAAATATCATATTTAGTAGTGGCCGATCTTTGATTGGGCGAGCGGGGGTGCTCACAGCTGATCTTCCCCAATCATACCCAAGTTCCCAAGCTGAGGCAACTTTGGTGATGACGGACACGTGGCCTTAGGCACGAGTCAAGGTTTCCTAAATTTCCCCAAAATAAAATAATTAGGTGGCGACTCTGTATCTGGCAAAGCAGTCCATGTTTGGCACTTCTTTCTAAAAATCAGTTTTCCAAAACAATTTGCCGGATTTGGACTCTTTGGTGATTTATCGGTCTTGCATTGCACTTTGCGGGATTAGATTCAGAACCGTGACATTTGAGTTCGAACTGTAGCATGAGGCCCAAGGGCACATCTACACACGGTTGTCGATTACCAACGTCCATTTCAGCAATGACGAGTTGTAGAAATAACTTTGTATTGTCACTGTCGAACTGGCATTTGTGGACTGGTTGTTGTTGGGTTGTTGTGACAACCTTACCTCGATTCTTGGAAAGGGTACGGGGTGATGAACAGTTCATTGCCTTGAGCAGTGCGATTGGTGTACCTGGAGTTCTAAAAAATGCAATCTTGCTTGTAAAGTTAATGATGTATCAGTTTCAGAAAATTAGAGTATGTATGTTTTTCATGTCCAAATTCGAAATCGAAGTCCATAGACAATTATTGAAGTTATACATGTACTAGTACAAAATGCTAAAAGACAAAGACAGTTCTTATAACACGTTGCGAAAATGTTATGTAATACAGGACGAACACATGATAGATAACAACTAATTATGTGATACAAAATGAAACGTAAATGTAACAACATCCATGACAATGCATCAGATACGAAACAACAATATAAAAACAACGACGCACAAAACACCAACGACAGTCCTAAGCGTACGTAGGCTCTGATCTATGCGAACAACGTTCATACGTAACCCCATATCGACAACATTAGGTGGGTGGTCAGTACCAAATCTTTCGCTGCAAAACTCTTTACACCAACCAACCCATGCAACACATTATTGTCGTACAAAAGTGAAACAGATAATTAGACTGCATGCTATACGACATAACGACAAATGAACAATTACATGACTAACTGCATAAGAGAGAGGCAACACAGATGCACCGTATGACTAGCGCAAACGTAGTACGCATGACCAGGGTGATTGGTAGATCTGGATATCTTGACAACGCAATGTCCAACACCACATGCACACACCTTCGGTGGCCGTGATGAGGTGGCAGTTGACATGGAAGACGCCATCTCTATAATCTTTTTTTTTTTTTTTTGACATGTTATAAATTGAACTAATTTGATGTAGTGTGAAGAATTAAAGAGTAAATTGATAGAATTAAAACTATATGAACCAAGTCAATACAATAACAAGAATCTCATGTATTAGACAGTTTTTTTTTTTTTTTTTTTTTTTTTTATAATGATATTTAAGTAATATAGTTTGTACAAATTAGATTATTGTTTGCCTTCTTTAATTAATGAGTAGGTTTTTTTTTTTTTTGCTTTTTCTAAACCTAATCTTCAGCTACAAAAGAGGCTGAATGTATCTTCTACACAGTTGCTGTATCAGTCATGTCCATTTCAAGTTGCAATTCTCTTTGTCTCAGGCCCATGGGTTTATCAATGCCTCACCAATCAAAATGCTTTTGCTCAAAAATATTCCCCTATTGTCTTGGTAACTCAAATTTTGCCATCATTTTTTCCTATCTTTTATGCATGCATAATATATATATATATATATATGTATGTATGTATGTATATCTTAGTACAAGAGTTTCTAAAATTATTTTTGTAACAACTCAGATTTTTAATTATGCTATAGAATTTATACTAATATTATTTAATCTCAGTTAAGAAAATATATGATTTATTATATATTATTATGCGTAATTTTATAAAATAATATAATTATTAAAAGTTTAAGGATCAAAATATAAATAATAATAATATAGATAATATAAATAATAATAATAATAATAATAATAATAATAATAATGGGTGTTGTACTAAAATAAATAATTAATTTTCTGTTAATATAAGATAAAGTGTAATTTAATTAAGAATTAAATTATTTATATAATTATATTAAAAAGTTGGGTCAAAAGGTAATTATCTTAAATATCTATTAAGAATAAAAATGAATCTATATAATTATAAATTAAATCTTACCGAAAGTAACCCCTAGCCACGTGTTGGGCCGTGGATGGCCTCACCTCCCTATAAAAGGGAGAAGGCGCTGATTCGGCTGGAAGAAAAAAGAGAAAAGAAAGAAGAAAAGAAAAGAGAAAGAAAAGAAAGAAAGAGATGAGAGAAAGAAGGAAAGAATAGTGGAAGATAAAAATGTCTTTGATAGTGGAAAGAAAGAGTAAGGTATTAAAGTTAAGGTGAGTTATATTATACCTTGAGTCACCAAAATATATTTTACTTATGTTTTGACTTACCAAGATCTATTTTATACAAGTATGTTTTATTAGTATATTAATAAAAGTTATGTTTTATAAAGGTTTCAGCTACGTGGTTTAATTTCTTAATCCTTTGGTACGGGGAGTGGGTCGTGACAAATGATATCAGAGCACTCACCAAAATTATAATATAATTATATATATATATATATAATTTTCAGTCCAGTATTGAATTTTTTTTATTATTTATTTGATGTTTTTTTTAAAAAAGTGCGTTCAAATTTGAAAGATATTAATTTTGAAATTATTTCTCATCAATGAAAAGTTCATCTCAAAATTTTCAATTATTGCATATAATTCTGTCATTGTGTTCTTATTTTTATCGTAAATAAAATGAGTGAAAATTTTTTAAAGTCGCTCTTTATTTCTTATTTTGGCCCAAAACAATTTTCGACAACTAGATAGTGAGTTATTTTTGGTATTTTTTTTTTTGAGGTACAATTTTCTATCAGATTAATCATCTAATATATATTTATCAGAGTGCGCAGCGGATAGCTTATACATGGCAAATTTCGAGGACGAAATTTTAAAAGGGGAGAAGATTGTAACAACCCAGATTTTTAATTATGCTATAAAATTTATACTAATATTATTTAATCTCAGTTAAGAAAATATATGATTTATTATATATTATTATGCGTAATTTTATAAAATAATATAATTATTAAAGTTTAAGGATCAAAATATAAATAATAATAATATAGATAATATAAATAATAATAATAATAATGGGTGTTGTACTAAAATAAATAATTAATTTTCTATTAGTATAAGATAAAGTGTAATTTAATTAAGAATTAAATTATTTATATAATTATATTAAAAAGTTGGGTCAAAAGGTAATTATCTTAAATATCTATTAAGGATAAGAATGAATCTATATAATTATACATTAAATCTTACCGAAAGTGACCCTTGGCCACGTGTTGGGCCGTGGATGGCCTCACCTCCCTATAAAAGGGAGAAGGCGCTGATTCGGCTGGAAGAAAAAAGAGAAAAGAAAGAAGAAAAGAAAAGAGAAAGAAAAGAAAGAAAGAGAGGAGAGAAGGAAGGAAATAATAGTGGAAGATGAAAAGGTCTTTGATAGTAGAAAGAAAGAGTAAGGTATTAAAGTTAAGGTGAGTTATATTATACCTTGAGTCACCAAAATATATTTTACTTATATTTTGACTTACCAAAATCTATTTTATACAAGTATGTTTTATTAGTATATTAATAAAAGTTATGTTTTATAAAAGTTTCAGTTACATGGTTTAATTTCTTAACCCTTGGATACGTGGAGCGGGTCGTGACAATTTTGGTCTCTTCAAATATTCAGTTGTGGCCTAATATTTTCAAATTCTATATGATTCAATTATTGTGATTGTTTTAAACCAAAAAATATATGCAAATCGTGCGTACAAAAATCTATAGTCGCACATATTTGCCTCGTAACCATGCACACTATACATTATAAACAGATAAATTGTATATAAAATCAATACAAAATTATATGACAAGTCATGATTTTGTCATTTTTAAATAAAAATTATAATAGAAGTATGTTTTTAACAGAAGCATCTATCCTTTGTCTAATTTTTTATTTTTCATTTATTTGTACAATGATCAATAGAAAGCCAGCAATAGCAATAGCGGGAGAACTCCATAGCGGAACAGATATGGAGTTGTTTATCTGTGTTAACAGAACACCGATGCCCAAAGATCAGAAATAGAACATCACAGAGGGCAGGATCAAACAAGTGGAAGCAAATATGGAGCAATTTTTTTAGCATACAAGTGTTATATACCAACTGATCCCTTGTTTTTTGAACGAATTTTCCATGAAAATTGTTTTGTACATACTTGTAAAAGTACCACAACGGATGAGGTTTTTTGGGCTTACCTGATGCTGCAGATCCGGTGACGGTGAGGACGTGGACGACGATTCCGGAGGTAGCGTCGGCGAGCGACAGTTACGTCATGGGTTGTTGGAAGGAGTTGCAGAGTAGCGCAGCGGCGAGGAAGAGGAAATTAGCAAGTGTTTTGCCCTAGGCCCCAATTTATTAACATGGAGGGTAGTTACATAATTTCACAGGTTTGCGTTTTTATCACTTCCCAAATGGTTTTGTTGCGTTTTTTGCTGCCTTTGTTTTTTTTTTTTTTTTTCCGCATACATGAAAATGTTGCTTTTTACTAATCTTCCCAAAACGGCACATAATACATAACTTTTCTATATATGTATTATCATATAAACTCACCTATTTATAAGTGATAAAACATTCACTATATACCACCATTATTTAACACACTATATGGTTTACCACATGGCATACCATATTTCCCACGTGATAAAACTTTTCTTTATTTTTACTTTGGTCCAAAACTCTTTAGAATTCTAATTATATATCTTTTGATGATTATCTAAATATTTCACAATAATCTCATTTTTATTAAAATTTCAAATAATGCAATTAACTTCAAAATACTAAAAACTGGTTAATAGAGTGAATGATCGAGGTTTAATTTTTGTATTAGTTGATAGTAGGTGATAAGGATATGCCCTTAGACTGAAGGATTGCTCAACTTAATAAGTTTTTTTTTTTTATTTAGGTGAAATTTGTTGACTTGTCTGACTGAGAATTAATCGAACACAAGAATTTAAGGTCTTCGTTAAGTTACCATTAAAATTTAACAAGTAGTATGAAAAAAATAAATAAATATAAATAATTTTATTTATCAACCTAATGATGAATTCATTATAAAGTTTTAATACTCAATTCAAACTATAGAACAAAACCTTTAGACTTAGCTTGAGAATGCACCTAAGCATTATTTTCACATACCAATTTATAAATATAATTAATTTTACAAAAAAACTAATCATTATACGTTTTATCAAACATAAAGTTCATTGAAAAAAAAATCAAATCCACACTGTTTTAAAAATAATTACTAAATTCATGTTATTTGTTTTGAAAATATTGAATTAAAAACATATTGTGCTTTCAATACATTTAAAAAAATGTATCATTTTGATTAATTTATTATTAAATTCATAAGATTGAATTTTCAAAACAAGTTTGATAGTAAATAAATTGAAATACATGGTTGGGATCAAAAGAGGAAATGGACGGCTAAGATCAAGACCACTGTGGGCGAGGGGAGCCGTGTCATTTACATGCGATCAAGAAAATGACCGAGCTTTTGGAATTCCAATCGGCGATCTCCGATGGCTTCGAGAGCTAAAGTGCCAGTGTTCACCGATACTAATTTGGACACTCGCATTGCCTTCGATGTCTCACCAGAAATTACAGCTCGAGATTTCAAGAGTAGGTGTTTGCCCTTCGTTCTAATAAATGTTGTGAAAAAACAATTCTTTATGACATTCAGTGATTTGGGTTGTTGGATTTATGCTTCTATTTTTCGTTGTGTTTTATAAAATCAACAAAGCATGGCATGAACTATTCTGGGTTCTCAAAATTTCTGTATGTAAATTGATGATCTCTGTCGCAATGGGTGTTTGATTTTTTTCTCCTGTGTGTGTGCGGTCTTTAAGGCCTGTTTGGTTTTGGATGTGCTTTTGTTTTCTGTCTGAGTAAGTGATATCCCTCCATTCCAGTTCTGTTGCCTGCCCATCTTTGTGTGTGTATTTGTGAAAAATCAGTTCTTTATGGGTTCTTGGATTTATGCTTCTATTTTTCGTTGTGTTTTGTAAAACCAACGAAGCATAGCAAGAATTATTCTGGCTAGTCAAAGGTTTCTGTGTCTGAATTGATTATCACAGTGGGTGTTTGATTTCCCCCCTTTGTGTCAGTGTGTTTGTGTGTGGTCTTTAACGGCTTGTTTGGTTTTGGTTGTGGTTGTGTTTTTGTTTTCTGTTCGAGTAAGTGATTTCCTTCCATTCCAGTTTCTGTTGCCTGCCCATCTTTGTGTATGTGTGTGTATTTGTGAAAAATCAGTTCTTTATGACATTTGGTGAGATGGGTTGTTGGATTTATGCTTCTAAAATGATGATCAGTGTATTTGTGCGGTCTTTAAGGGCCTGTTTGGTGTTGGTTGTGCTTTGGTTTTCTGTTGCGTGCCCCTCTTTGTGTGCGTGTGTGTGCATATTGTGAAAAATCAGTTCTTTAAGACATATGGCGATATGGGTTGTTGGCTTGGTGCTGCTATTCAATTGGTTTTGTAAAACCACGAAGCATAACATTAAATTTTTTGGGTTGTCAAGGTTTCTTTATATACAATGATGACCAAAATGGATGTTTGATTTTTTTTTTTTCCCCTTTGTGTGAGTGTGTTAGTGTGGGCTTTAAGGGCCTGTTTGGTTGTGTTTTTGTATTCTGTTTAAGTGCTTTTCCTTCATTATAGTTTCTGTTGCCTCCCCATCTCTGTGTGTGTGTCACATGTTGGTGAAAATCAGTTATTTACGACATTTGGTGATATGGGTTGTTGCCTTGCTGCTTCTATTTTCCATTTGGTCTTGTAAAACCTCGAAGCATTGCATGAACTTTTCTGGGTTGTCACTTGTCAAGATTGTTGGAACAATCTTCTGTGTAAATAAAATGAACTGAAATAAATCAAACAAAATAAATAAATAACATACCGAATTTATTTCGTTGAACCGAATAAATAATTTAAGACCAAGTCGAGTGTGTGACACTCTGTCCTTAAGACAGATTCGCCCCGCTACGGTGCTTACGGTTGAATGGCGTCTATCTCCCAGGATACAATGATCTTCACAAATTTATAGAAGCACTTCAAATAAATTTGTACAGCGAACGAAACCTGTGTTCTAATACTCTCTCTAGTTAATTCTAAAATTAGAATGAAGAATATAAAATGCAAAGAAGCAAAGTAGATAGAAAAATGAAATTATTCTGACTGTTTTTCAACCCTGAAGACTGCTGGAAAATATAAGGTAGATATAGGCAAATATCTCTGTCCGAACAGACAAGTTTTTTCCTGTACAGATATGAAACTATTCTGTCCAGATTCAAAATGGAAACTGGACAGATCTTGAATCTATCCGAATTTTTTAATAGATTGAAACAAGTCTTAACAGAATTTAGTTGAAGTTTTGATCAACCCCCAAACTGCAAAAACCAGTACCGAATATATATATACCCGAACAGGTATAAAAAGAAGTGAACAGATACACTTATTCAATTCAAACAAACTTTCAGATCGTTTGTTTAGAATAAATAAATCTGACAGTTATACCAAATTCAAACAACCAAAAGTGTCTGTTGGACCAAGTCAAACCTAATGGAACTTAAATAATTTAAACTATTTAAATATATATATATATATATATAACTATTTGAATAGTTTAATCATTTTTAGGAAATTACTTAAGGAAACCAAAAATTAAATTTAGTATTAAATTAAATTCCCACAATATTTTTTATTGAAAAAATTCAAATGAATTTTATCTAAAAAATTAATGTTAGACTCGAAAAACGACGTCAACTTCCCATTCACTCATAAATAGTTTTGACGTTCTGTCTTCACCTCTTCGGGCCCACCCCAAACAACGTTTTGGCCCTAGGCAATTCCTGGTTTTTGAAGCATGTTCCACCACATTTGCCTTAGACTCCATAGGATTCTTACCAGCCCGCTTTTCAGAATTGCGGTTGTCCTCTTCAATCCTTAAACGCACAATTAACTCATCCATAGAAATTTCTTTGCGCTTGTGTTTAAGGTAGTTCTTGAATTCTTTCCAGCCTTTGGGTAATTTAATTGGAAATAAAAGTTACAATTCTTGTTTCTTTTATTTTTATAGAATTTAAAATTCTGTGGTTTTTGGTTTTAGTTTTCTGTGTAGTATAAAGTTCTAATTATAATTTATAATTTATAATTTATGGCTACTAAAACTGGTCAATCTAATGTTCAAACCAGTACTGGTATGGTGATTGCCATTACGCCAACCTCTCCTTATGTTGGAACAGTGTCAGTAACTCATGGTGGAAAACCAAAGAAGTTCTCAAGAACTGATTTTTGCAAAGGCAAAAGAATAAATGTGGTGGAACATGCTTCAAAAACCAAGAAACGTAAGTCTTCTGGAGAAAGTTCATCACAAGGCTCTAAAAGGGGGGATAATAAAAAGTACAAGTTTAATGGCAAATGTTACATCTGTGACAAAGAGGGACATCGGGCCAAAGATTGCCGTAGCAAAGGCAAAAGTAAGAAAAGAACAAGCAAGAAGCCTGCTCAAGCCCATATGACCAAAGTAGACAATATTTCCAATGGTGTCGAAGACATCAATCTTTCTGCAGTTGTTTCCGAGGCAAATCTTGTCGGAAATCCTAAAGAATAATAAATAAATAAAGAGGTACAAACTTTAGGAAACATTTAAGGAACCTAAAATTTAAATTTAGAATTAAATTAAATTCTAAAATTACAAACTTTAAGAAACCACTTTGGAACCCAAAATTTGAATTTAGAATTAAATTAAATTCCCACAATAATTTTTATTGAAAAAATTCAAAAGAATTTTTATCTAAAAAATTAATGTCAAACCCGAAAACGACGTCATCTTCCCATTCACTCATAAATGGTTTTGACGTTCTGTCTTCACCACTTCACCTCTTCAGACCCACCCCAAAAGACATTTGGGGTCCACTCAAAATTGGGTTAAAAAATATGCCTACAACTTTCTGCAAATTCAAACCTTAGAACAATTTTGTGATTGAGGCCAGTGTTTGACACTGTGTCTTTAAGACAGAAATTCGTCCTCTCCTAGGTGCTCGAGAATAGCGGACGTCCTGCCTCCAGGATACAACAATCACCCCAAACAAATGCAGCACTGCGTATTTGTTTGTGCAGCGAACCAAAATATATGCTATATACTCTCTTAAACTTAAACTCTAAAAATGGAATATGCAAGATGAAAAGAGAAGGAAAAGGAAGATATCAAAGATTGTTAATTTTTCTTGGAAATAAACAGAACGGAGGACTGCCTAATATAGGCAATGGAAACACTGATTCATGGGAAAGACATGTCTGTTCAATTTTGAAAAATCAGTCCGTTGATGTCCGTTGAAATTTGAATGTAAAATTTAAACTTTCCAGTAACTAACTAATATCAATTCAAATACCTTGGGCCCATGTAAATAAGTAATGGGCTTGACTTGAAGTTTGAATATTAATTCAAACAACTAGGGCCCATGTGATGGGCTTGACCCAAACCCAACTTATCTAGGACCTAATATATCTTCTCCAAAAATGTTGATAATTATCCTGTGTAGAAAATTATGCAACATCATTTTGAGAATTTCCAATGGAAACTAGACAGATCTTGAATCTATCCGATTTTTTTAATAGATTGAAACAAGTCTTGACAGAATTTAGTTGAAGTTTTGATCAACCCCAAACTGCAAAAACCAGTATCGAATATATATATACCCGAACAGGTATAAAAAGAAGTGAACAGATACACTTATTCAATTCAAGTTAGACTCAAAAAACGACGTCAACTTCCCATTCACTCATAAATGGTTTTGACGTTCTGTCTTCACCTCTTCGGGCCCACCCCAAACAACGTTTGAGGGCCACTCAAATTTTGGCCTCAAAATCGGTCCAAAATATGCCTATAAAACACCATTTTTTCCAACAATCCCCCACATGAATGGAATTTGACGGAGAGAAAATGCAACAACATGATCTAAATACAGAGAGTACAGAAATTGGTAATATTCTGCAAAGGATAGGTAGCTTTTGGCTTTGAACCTTCCCTTGTGAGACACTATCGGATTTACTAGCTAACCAGTGAACATGATGTCTTGAACTGTTCAGCCGTTTGTGTAAACCAAGACAATAGAATTCACACAGAATATCCCCAGACACAGTTAAGTTCTCACTATTGTGTTCATTTTGGCCCTGAACAACCTGGTATTTCATGAGTGCTCTAGAGAATTGTAGCCCTTCACAAATCTCACAGAACCGGCCCAGTTCACACTCATATAGGTGATTCTTATGAAGAGTATCCTGCCATACTCCACTAGGTTTACCTAGATATAAAAATCATTAAAAGTTTTAATTAACCTAAAACGCTGCAGACATCACTATTTCATCATAGAAATGGGTAGGAGTTATACTCCCCAATGATCCTTCTAAGTCATTCACAACTCGGTTGTCCCTTTGAACCTAGATCTTGGGATCTCCAGTCAACTAGGTTGGGTTGCCGTTGTGGTAACTCTTATTTAATAGGCTTAAGTCCCATTCCCCTCGATGATTTCTCAACTAACTGTCTTGCTAACCCTTTGGTTAGTGGATCCGCTATGTTGTCTTTAGACTTAACATATTCTATGGAAATAATTCCATTAAAGAGTAGTTGTCTTACGGTATTATGTCGGCGACGAATGTGTCGTGACTTACCGTTATACATATGACTCTGTGCTCTACCAATTGTTGATTGACTATCACAATGTATGCATATAGAAGGCACCGGTTTTGGCCAAATTGGAATATCTTCAAGGAAGTGGCAAAGCCATTCTGCTTCTTCCCCTGCTTTGTCTAAAGCTATGAATTCAGATTCTATAGTAGACCTAGCAATACAAGTCTGTTTGGAAGATTTCCAAGATATAGCCGCCCCACCAAGAGTAAAGACATACCCACTGGTAGACTTTGAGTCTTTAGTATCCGATATCCAATTTGCATCACAGTATCCTTCAAGTACTGCTGGATATCTAGTATAATGAAGCCCAATGTTACGAGTAAATCGGAGATATCTTAAAACCCTTATAATTGCTTTCCAGTGTTCTACTCTCGGATTACTCGTATATCTACTTAATTTACTTACTGCATAAGCTATATCTGGACGAGTGCAGTTCATCAAGTACATTAAGCTTCCAATAATTTGGGCATACTCTAATTGAGAAATACTTTCCTGTATATTCTTAGAAAGATACAAATTAACATCTACAGGAGTTCTAGCAAGATGATCATCATCTTTGCTGAATTTGTCAAGTATTTTCTCAATGTAATGAGATTGTGACAAAGTATAACCTTCTGATGTTTTGGTAATTTTCATACCAAGAATTACATCAGCAATGCCCATGTCCTTCGTGTCAAAATGTTTATTCAATATTTTCTTGGTAGTTTTAATCATGTCATTATTACTACATATGATGAGCATATCATCTACATAAAGACATACAATGACATAACCTTTGTCTGTGTTTTTAATATAAACACATTTGTCACACTCATTAATTTTAAAACCATTTGACATCATTGCCTTGTCAAATTTCTCATGCCATTGCTTTGGGGCTTGTTTTAAACCATATAATGATTTAACCAATTTACACACTTTCTTTTCTTTCCCTAGAACAGAAAACCCTTCTGGTTGTTCTATGTAAATTTCTTCATTTAACTCACCATTTAAGAAAGCGGTTTTAATATCCATTTAATGAATTTCTAAATTGTATAGAGATGCAATGGCAATTAGCATTCTAATGGATGTTATTCTAGTAACCGGTGAGTATGTGTCAAAGTAATCTAGACCTTCTTTCTGTCTAAAACCTTTGACTACAAGTCTTGCCTTGTATTTGTCGATTGATCCATCTGCTTTCAATTTTCTTTTGAAAATCCACTTGTACCCAAGAAGTTTACAACCTGGTGGCAAGTCCACTAATTCCCAAGTGTGATTTTGCAAGATGGATTCAACTTCACTGTTGACAGCTTCTTTCCATAAAGGAGCTTCAGGACTAGACATAGCATCTTTAAAAGTTAAAGGCTCATTTTCTAACAAATATGTTAAAAAATCTGGACCAAATGATTTTGAGGTTCTAGCACGTTTACTACGCCTAGGTTCATCTTCCTCATTTTGATCTAACTCTTGTTCTTGATCATGTTATTGATCCTGACTAGTAATAGCATCATAAGATCTTTTATTAGTACTAGTCTCTTGTTCAGTCTTCTTTGGAAATACATGTTCAAAGAAAGATGCATTCCGAGACTCAATAATAGTATTTACATGCATTTCGGAATGTTCTGATTTATGAATCAAAAACCGATATGCACTACTATTCTTGGCATAACCAATGAAAATGCAATCAATGGTCTTAGGACCTATCTTAGTCTTTTTAGGACTAGGAATAGCCACTTTAGCCAAACATCCCCACACTTTTAAGCATTTGTAGGATGGTACTCTTCCATGCCACAATTCATAAGGTGTTTAATTTACTTTCTTTCGGGGTATTTTATTTAAAATATAATTAGTAGAAAGTATTGCTTCCCCCCACAAGTTCTAAGGTAATCCAGAACTGATTAACATGGCATTCATAATTTCTTTTAAAGTCCTATTTTTCCTTTCACCAATTCCATTTTGCTGAAGTGAGTAAGGAGCGGTGGTTTGATGAATTATTCCATGTTCTTTACAAAATTCACCAAAGGGTGATTCATATTCACCACCTCTATCACTTCTAAGTTTCTTGATTTTCTTACCAAGTTGATTTTCAACTTCATTCTTATATTGAATTAAAGTTTCCAAAGCTTCATCCTTGGTTCGAATTAAATAAATATAACTATATCTAGTATAGTCATCTATAAAAGTGATTACATACTTTTTTCCACCTCTGGTTTGAATTGATTTAAAATCACAAATGTCACTATGAATTAATTCAAGTGGTTTCGTACTTCTTTCAATTGAATGAAAAGAAGTTTTAGATAATTTTGCCTCAACACAAATTTCACATTTATGATTTGAATCAATGTCAAATTTAGGTAAACATTCTATATTAATTAATCTACGCAAAGATCCATAATTAACATGTCCTAGTCTACCATGCCATAAATTTGAAGACTCAAGCAAGTAAGAAGAAGATGTAGTATTATTAATAACAGAGGGTACAACAGTCATTACATTTAACTTGAAAAGGCCATCAGACATGTAACCTTTTCCTACATACATCCCATTCTTAGTAAGTACAAATTTATCACTCTCAAATACAAGCTTAAACCCATTCTTACTCAACAAAGATTCGGAAACAAGATTCTTGCGAATGTCCGGTACATGCAGCACATTGTTGAGAGTGAGTTCCTTTCCTGATGTCATCTTGAGAACAATCTTTCCTTGTCCTTCAACTTTGGAAGTTGAGGAGTTGCCCATAAAAAGTTGTTCACCATTGTCTACTGTAGAATAAGATGTGAACATCTTTTTGTCGGCACAAATATGGCGAGTAGCACCAGTGTCCACCCACCATTCTTTAGGATTTCCGACAAGATTTGCCTTGGAAACAACTGCAGAAAGATTGATGTCTTCGACACCATTAGAAATATTGTCCACTTCGGTCATATGGGCTTGAGCAGGCTTCTTGCTTGTTCTTTTCTTACTTTTGCCTTTGCTACGGCAATCTTTGGCCCGATGTCCCTCTTTGTCACAGATGTAACATTTGCCATTAAACTTGTACTTTTTATTATCTCCCCCTTTAGATCCTTGTGATGAACTTTCTCCAGAAGACTTACGTTTCTTGGTTTTTGAAGCATGTTCCACCACATTTACCTTAGACTCCATAGGATTCTTACCAGCCCGCTTTTCAGAATTGCGATTGTCCTCCTCAATCCTTAAACGCACAATTAACTCATCCATAGAAATTTCTTTGCGCTTGTGTTTAAGGTAGTTCTTGAATTCTTTCCAACCTTTGGGTAATTTTTCAATTAAGGCTGCAACTTGGAAGGATTCACTGAGAGACATACCTTCTGCGTGAATGTCATGCAGAATGAGTTGGAAATCTTGAGCTTGGCTGATCACAGATTTTGAATCAACCATTACAAAATCTAGAAATCTGCCAACCACAAATTTCTTTGAGCCGGCATCTTCCGTTTTGTACTTTTTCTCCAATGATTCCCAAAGTTCCTTTGCTGTCTTGATGGGACTATAGACGTTGTACAATGTGTTGTCAACTCCATTCAAGACGTAATTCCGGCAAAGGAAATCGGCATGTTTCCAAGCATCAACCGCAGCAACCACTTGCTGGTCGGTTTCATCCTCTTTCAGGATAGGAGCATCTTCACGGAGAAAACGAGTCAGGTTCAGAGTTGTAAGATAAAACAACATTTTCTGTTGCCATCTTTTAAAGTCAGTTCCTGAGAACTTCTCTGGCTTTTCACCGTGATTTACCGGTACTGTCATCACAGGAGAGGGGGTTAGTGCAATTGCAGCCACCACAGTAGTACTTGTTTGGCCATTTGTATCAGTAGCCATCAATTCTAATTTATAAAACAAAATTATAATTAGAATTTACACTACACAGAAAATTAAACCAAATGCACAGAATTAAATTCTGTAAAAATAAAAGAAACAAGAATGTAACTTTTATTTTCCAATTAATTTGAAAATAAAATAAAATTTAATTTAAACAAATTAATTCCACACAGAAAATAAAAGAAATAAAAACTATAACTTTTATTTTTCAATTAATTTGGAAATAAAATAAAATTTTATTTAACCAAAATAATTCCACACAGAAAATAAAATTCTGTAAAATAAAAGAAATAAGAATATAACTTTTATTTTTCAATTAATTTGGAAATAAAATAAAATTTTATTTAACCAAATTAATTCCACACAAGAAATTAAATTCTGTAAAATAAAAGAAATAAAAATATAACTTTTATTTTTCTATTAATTTGGAAATAAAATAAAATTTTATTTAACCAAATTAATTTCACACAAAAATTTAAATCTCTTGTTACACTCCAAAAATTAAAGTACTAAAAACAGAATTTTAATTAATGAAAAACTCAGAAAATAATTTCTAAAACCCAAAATTAATTTCTAAAAAAATTCCACAAAGATATATTCTGAATTGTTAATAACACCAGTATCGTACTACTAGTTGTTGTCAAAGAAAAGAGACAGTATATTACTACTATCTGTCAAATAGTATATAATCACTATTTGTTTTTCCAACCAGAATATTATTTTGTAAATTCACAGAAAATAATTTTCTTTCGAAATTATTTACGAAGAATAGAAAAAGGAAACAAACGAAAAATTCTGTAAACAGAATAATTCGAATCTGTCTTAAGATTGTTGGAACAATCTTCTATGTAAATAAAATTAACTGAAATAAATCAAACAAAATAAATAAATAACATACCGAATTTATTTCGTTGAACCGAATAAATAATTTAAGACCAAGTCGAGTGTGTGACACTCTGTCCTTAAGACAGATTCGCCCCGCTACGGTGCTTACGGTTGAATGGTGTCTATCTCCTAGGATACAATGATCTTCACAAATTTATAGAAGCACTTCAAATAAATTTGTACAGCGAACGAAACCTGTGTTCTAATACTCTCTCTAGTTAATTCTAAAATTAGAATGAAGAATATAAAATGCAAAGAAGCAAAGTGGATAGAAAAATGAAATTATTCTGACTGTTTTTCAACCCTGAAGACTGCTGGAAAATATAAGGTAGATATAGGCAAATATCTCTGTCCGAACAGACAAGTTTTTTCCTGTACAGATATGAAACTATTCTGTCCAGATTCAAAATGGAAACTGGACAGATCTTGAATCTATCCGAATTTTTTAATAGATTGAAACAAGTCTTGACAGAATTTAGTTGAAGTTTTGATCAACCCCCAAACTGCAAAAACCAGTACCGAATATATATATACCCGAACAGGTATAAAAAGAAGTGAACAGATACACTTATTCAATTCAAACAAACTTTCGGATCGTTTGTTTAGAATAAATAAATCTGACAGTTATACCAAATTCAAACAACCAAAAGTGTCTGTTGGACCAAGTCAAACCTAATGGAACTTAAATAATTTAAACTATTTAAATATATATATATATATATAACTATTTGAATAGTTTAATCATTTTTAGGAAACCACTTAAGGAAATCAAAAATTAAATTTAGTATTAAATTAAATTCCCACAATATTTTTTATTGAAAAAATTCAAATGAATTTTATCTAAAAAATTAATGTTAGACTCGAAAAACGACGTCAACTTCCCATTCACTCATAAATGGTTTTGACGTTCTGTCTTCACCTCTTCGGCTCCACCCCAAACAACGTTTGAGGCCCACTCAAATTTTGGCCTCAAAATCGGTTCAAAATATGCCTATAAAACACCATTTTTTCCAACAAAGGTTTCTGTATCTAAAATGATGACCAAAATCGGTGTTTTTCATTTTTCCCCATTGTGCCAGTGTGTTTATGTGTGGTCTTTAAGGGTCTTGTTTGGTTGTGTTTTGTTTTCTGTTTAAGTGCGTGCTTTCCCTTAATTCTAGTTAACGAAGTGGTGAAGAGTTCATAAACACCGCAAAAAGTAACGCTCAGCTTGCCGAATTATATTGTGATAAATGGTAAGTAATCTGCCCGACCATTGTTTTGTACGAGACCTTGAGAGAGCACACTTGATTTGCTTCCCTAAACTTGGAGCGATCAGGGTAAATGGATTAATGGTATGTTATTAGATTGTTACTTCCTTTTCTTGAGTACCAATAATGTACCTGGCACTTTGTTTGTTTCAACAGCAAACATATTTTGAAAAGTGGTTTCCTCATTTTCTATCGTTTAGTATGACAGAAAATGAAAGTCAACATCAAACAAGCATATTTGGGTGGGAAATGTTTCTCACTTTTGAAAGAGAAAAAACATTTTCCAACCTAAAGTCTTACCAATGCCACCATCCCAACACCGTTGCCACCTCCTCCACCACTAGCACATTAGTTCCAAAAGTTTTCCGTATAAAAAGTTAAATGTTTTCCACTGAAATAAACAGAGCATGGGTTATCTAATATGCTTTCAATGCCACTCATGCTTCAAATTGAGCACTTTTTCTTCTTGTTGCCTCTGGCAGGTGAAGCAAAGGTCATGCTTCTACCACCTTCCCGACTCGTTGCCAATGAAGCATGCTTTCCAGGGTTTAAGAGGAACATGGTTTATTCACGCGGAAGCACATCCTTGGAGTGATTCTAATGAGTCAGGTTTATCAGAATGTGTTGTTGCAGAAATCAGAGATAGAACTTCTAATAGTATGAAGGTTACTGATTCTCTTGAACCTAAAATCCCGGTGTCAAGTGCGAACAAGAATCATGTGAACTGCAAAAGAAAGAAAAATGGGATTAAAAGAATTCCATACGCGAAAGTTGCACTCCAAGTGATTCTAGCAAACACCCACCGTTCAAAAAAGAAGAAAAGGAAGAGGGTAACGAAAAATTGCTCTCTACATTGTACAGTGAAAGGGCTCGAGAAGGGCTGCCTTAGTAGAAATGGAGGTGACACTGTTGAAGAGAGGGAACTGAGTGCAATATTGGAGAACCATAGCGAGACATTATCAGAATCGTTATCCGTTTCAGGCATCATCAAGAAATACTTTTCTGATTACGAGGAGGTGAGTTTAAGCTCCAATTTTACATCTAGAGCAAACCAAAGTCAACGTAAAAAGCGATTGACGACTAGAACAGATAGTAATTGCTTGAAGTCAAAAGTTAGTGGAATTTCACAGTTTACGCCCAAGACTCCTCCAAGAGTGTTGCCTTTTCCATTGTCTACTGATCTTAGTTCCAAAACCTCAAGGAATATAGTTAAGAGAACTGGAGTTGGAAATCGTCTTGTTGTGGCCTCAAATAATCTCGGGATATCTGTAAAATCTGCAACGGGTCTCTGTAGATTCGGAGATCGAAAGTTATCAGTGCCCAAATCTAGTTCCTTTGTTAGAAGTATAGTTTTGGAAATTAGTGACAGTGGTGAATGAATAATGTTGAGGTAACACTCTCTGGTTAGACTCTCGTGAAATGGATACACTTCTGCAGTGAAGGTTGGACATTGCAGCAAGCCAGTTACTAGTGCTTCAGTAGCTGAAAAGCTTGGAACTTCGAGGGCTTCCATGATTCAGTCTGTAAAATTTAACGTTCATTGACACGATTGGGACCCTTTTTCAGGTTCAGCTTTATATCCGGATATTGTTTGTATGAGGTAAATGATGTCGACAAGGGTACTGAAAAAGTCAATTATTGTTGGGTATACCTCCTTATTGGAGTGTGGGACCCAATTGGTTTTGGAAAAAAAGTTTTAATTGGGCTTGGTTTAGTATAATATATTTTTATATATTATATTTGTGGAGGCCCAATCCAATTTAGATACCATTAGGGTTTGATTACAAAACCTAAGTTTTAATAATATATATAGATAATATATATATTATTTTTGTCCCTTGTCATACGTGAAAAAGTGTGGTGCGGCGGCTACACGTTTTGGGGGACAGTGCCGAAGTTTGCCATGTTTTGTTTGATTTCGGTTTTGAAGCTCAGTTTTTTTGGAGGATCTTCGGTTGGTGTTTGGTTCGTTATTTTGGGTCTTGTTCAACCCTGGTTCTGAAGATTTTGGTTCTTCTATTTAGTGAGGTCTTTCCTCTAGTTTATTTTGTGATTATTTGGAATTCACCTAAGGGTGGTTTTGTGAGACCATTAGTGTCTCGTTTGTAATCGTTTGGAACTTATTTAGTTGATAGTAGAATCGGATTTCGATCCCGTGGATGTACCTCACATTGAGGGAACCACGTAAAAATTCTTGTGTTGCCTTTGATTTAATTTTTCCGCATTAGTTTTTATTCCCATTGATTGATTTACTTGTGGGGAATCACATCTATTTTCCCTAACAACTGGTATCAGAGCTTACGGTTTATTAGGGTTTATTTATTTGTGTAAATCAATGGAGGAGAATGTGGGTCGTATGTCTAGCTTCAATGGAAGCAATTGGGTAACTTGGAAAACTAAAATGGAGGACTTATTATTTTGTAAAGACTTGTATGGACCCATTGAGGGTGATAGTGGCAAACCCGAGGGTATGAAAGATGATGAGTGGAAGAGGCTTAATCGAAAAGCCGTTGGTGTTATCCGTCAATGGATTGATGACAGTGTATTTCATCATGTTGCTACTGAAACTTCGGCACATGATTTATGAAAAAAATTAGAGAGCCTTTATGATAGAAAATCAACCACAAATAAAGCCTTTCTGTTTCGTAAGTTGGTTAATTTAAAATATAAAGAGGGCAGTCCTATTCCGGAACATCTGAATGAAATAAAGAGTATCGTTAACCAACTTGCTTCTATGAAAATTATTTTTGATGATGAGTTGCAGGCTTTGATGCTACTTAGTTCCTTACCCGAAAGTTGGGAGACTTTGGTTGTGACAGTTAGTAATTCGGCGCCCGATGGAGTTGTCACTATGGGTCAAGTCACTAGTAGCTTGTTGAATGAAGAAACTAGAAGAAAATCAACCGGTACCTCTCATTCGGAAGCATTTGTTGTGAGAGGCCGAAGTAAAACAAGAGGGAGGAGTAAGACTCCTCACGGTCGTGATCAAAGCCGTGACAAGTCAAGAGATAGTTCTTTTTCAAAGAAAGACGTTGAGTGTTATTATTGCCATGAGAAAGGGCACATGAAGCGAGAATGCCGAAAGCTCAAGAATAAAGAGAAAAGGCGTAACAAAAGTGTGGATAAGAAGCAAGAAGACACAACAGCAATTACTACCGATGATATCATGGTCGTTTGTGAAGATGATTGTATCAATTTTGTGGGCCAAGAGAGCAGTTGGGTAATTGATTCTGGTGCTTCTTTTCATGTGACTTCTTGAGTTGATTTCTTCACTACCTACACTGCAGGAGATTATGGTTCTGTTCGAATGGGTAATGAAGGTTTGTCCAAGATTATCGGCATGGATGATGTTTGCTTGGAAACAAATTTGGGCTGCAAGTTGTTGCTTAAAGATGTGAGGCAAGTTCCCGACATTCGTCTTAATTTGATCTCTACTGGGAAGCTAGATGATGAAGGCTTCAACAACAAATTTGGTGATGGAATATGGAAGCTCACAAAAGGTTCTTTGGTGGTGGCTAAGTGCAAGAAGACTCATACACTTTATTCGATGCAAGGAAAAATTTGTAAAGGTGTTGTCAATGCACTTAAAGATGATACTTTTACCGAATTGTGGCACAAGCGGCTTGGCCACATGAGTGAAAAGGGGCTGCAAGTATTGTTCAAGAAAGAGCTTCTACCCGGTTTGAAAGGTACACATCTTAAAACTTGTGTTCATTGTTTGGCGGGTAAACAATATAGAGTTTCTTTTCATAAAAATGTTACTTCTAGAAAAGAAAATGTGTTGGAGTTAATTCATTCGGATGTTTGTGGTCCTTTAAAAGTTAGAACACATGGTGGTGCACTTTATTTTGTTACTTTCATTGATGATTATTAAAGGAAAGTTTGGGCTTATCTACTAAAAACTAAAGATCAAGTTCTAGAAGTATTTAAGCATTTTCAGGCCATGGTTGAAAGAGAAACAGGACAGAAATTGAAGTGCATCCGAACAGACAATGGTGGTGAATACATTGGGCCATTTGATGAGTATTGTCGCAGCCAAGGTATTCGGCATCAAAAGACAGTTAAGAAGACTCCTCAACAAAATGGCGTTGCCGAGAGGATGAACCGCACCATTGTAGAAAGAACAAGGTGTTTACTTTCACAAGCTAAATTGCCAAGATCTTTTTGGGGTGAGGCAATGAGTACAGCGGTTGACTTGATCAATTTATCTCCTTGCTATCCTTTGAATGGTGATGTTCCTGAAAGAGTTTGGACTAGCAAAGATGTGTCTTATGAGCACTTGAGAGTGTTTGGTTGCCGAGCTTTTGTTCACATTCCAAAGGATGAGAGGTCCAAGCTTGATAGTAAGTCAAGACAATGTATTTTTCTTGGCTATAAGCGTGATGAATTCAGGTATAGATTATGGGATCCGGTCGACAAGAAAGTCATTCGAAGCCGTGATGTTGTGTTTCTTGAAGACCAAACAATTGAAGACTTTGGTAAAGGTGATCAACCAGAGCCAAAAACTAGTGATCTCATTGATATGGATCCATCTCCTTCATCTTCAGTTGATGATGAAAATGAGGGAGATGTGCAGCCACATATTGAAGATGTGGAGGATGATGCTAATCATAATGAAGTTGAGCCAGAAATTGAGGAAGAGCATCCAACTCAAGAACCGCCACCACAACTTGAGTTAAGGAAATCTACAAGGGACCGACAACCTTCAAGAAAGTATCCTTCCAATGAATTTGTGTTGATTTCTGATCAAGGGGAGCCGGAGAGCTACCAAGAAGCAATTGAGCATGCAAAGAAAGATGATTGGAAAAAGGCCATGGAAGAGGAGATGAATTCCTTACTTGAAAATCACACTTATGACTTAGTGAAGTTGCCTAAAGGGAGGAAAATTCTGAAAAATAAGTGGGTTTTCAAATTGAAGAATGATAGGAAGAATCTGAGGTACAAAGCACGTCTTGTTGTGAAAGGCTTTGAGCAAAAGAAAGGTATTGACTTTGATGAGATTTTCTCGCCGGTTGTGAAGATGTCTTCTATTCGGGTTGTACTTGGCATGGCTGCAAGTATGAACCGTGAAGTTGAACAACTTGATGTGAAGACCGCATTTCTTCACGGTGATCTTGAAGAAGAAATTTACATGGAGCAACCGGAAGGTTTTGTGGAAAAAGGGAAAGAGAAATTTGTTTGCAAATTGAAGAAAAGTTTGTATGGCCTCAAGCAAGCTCCACGGCAATGGTACAAAAAATTTGACTCTTTCATGATGAATAATGGTTTTTCTAAAACCACTTCGGACCATTGTGTGTTTGTGAAAAATTTCTCGGATGGCAAATTTATTATTCTTTTGCTTTATGTTGATGACATGTTAATTGTGGGTCAAGATTCTACCATGATTAACAGGTTGAAATTGGAGTTGAGTAAATCTTTTGCTATGAAAGATTTGGGACCGGCAAAGCAAATACTTTGTATGAAAATTGTTCGTGATCGCAAAGAGGGACTGATTTGGTTGTCTCAAGAAAGTTACATTGAGAAAGTTCTTGAGAGGTTCAACATGAATAAAGCAAAGCCGGTTGGTTGTCCACTTGCGGGTCACTTCAAGCTTAGTTCGAATCAATGTCCTATAAGTGAGAAAGACAAAGAAGAGATGTTGAAAGTTCCTTATGCTTCAGCAGTTGATTCTTTAATGTACGCCATGGTTTGTAAGGCCGGATATTGCTCACGCCGTTGGTGTGGTGAGTCGTTTTCTCTCTAATCCGGGTAAAGAACATTGGGCAGCGGTAAAATGGATTCTAAGATATCTTCGAGGGATTTCGAAGGTGTGTTTGTGTTTTCGGGATGGTAAACCGATGCTTGATGGGTTCACAGATTCTGACATGGCTGGTGATGTTGATTCTAGGAAATTTACTTCGGGGTATTTGATGACTTTTGCAGGGGGAGCTGTGGCATGGCAATCTAAATTACAAAAATGTGTTGCTCTCTCAACTACCGAAGCTGAATTTATTGCCATTACAGAAGCTTGCAAAGAAGAGTTATGGTTGAATAAATTTTTGCAAGAGTTGGGTTTGAAGCAAGAAAGGTATGTGCTTTATTGTGATAGTCAAAGTGCTATTCACTTGAGTAAAAATTCTACCTTTCATTCGAGATCGAAACACATTGATGTGAGATACCATTGGATTCGTGATGTGTTAGATTCGAAAATGTTACAACTCGAAAAGGTTCACACAGATGATAATATTTCAGATATGTTGACAAAGACTTTGTCGAGGGACAAACATTTAAAGTGTCGAACTTTGGCGGGTATGGTTGATGTCTCCACCTAAGTCGGTAGGGGGAGAATTGTTGGATATACCTCCTTATTGGAGTGTGGGACCCAATTAGTTTTGGAAAAAAAATTTTAATTGGGCTTGGTTTAGTATAATATATTTTTATATATTATATTTGTGGAGGCCCAATCCAATTTAGATACCATTAGGGTTTGATTACAAAACCTAAGTTTTAATAATATATATAGATAATATATATATTATTTTTGTCCCTTGTCATACGTGAAAAAGTGTGCTGCGGCGGCTACACGTTTTGGGAGACAGTGCCGAAGTTTGCCATGTTTTGTTTGATTTCGGTTTTGAAGCTCAGTTTTTTTGGAGGATCTTCTGTTGGTGTTTGGTTTGTTATTTTGGGTCTTGTTCAATCTTGGTTCTGAAGATTTTGGTTCTTCTATTTGGTGAGGTCTTTCCTCTAGTTTATTTTGTGATTATTTGGAATTCACCTAAGGATGGTTTTGTGAGACCATTAGTGTCTCGTTTGTAATCGTTTGGAACTTATTTGGTTGATAGTAGAATCGGATTTCGATCCCGTGGATGTACCTCACATTGACGGAACCACGTAAAAATTCTTGTGTTGCCTTTGATTTAATTTTTTCACATTAATTTTTATTCCCATTGATTGATTTACTTGTGGGGAATCACATCGATTTTCCCTAACAATTATATATGACTTAATGCTCTACAGCCAATGTAGGCTGCTAGGCGGAACGCATCAGTTTTCGCAATGATGCTTTGGGTTGAGAAGGAATTCCCCCACCCTGTTTGTGCAACCATTTTTTGCTTTGAATCGTCTAATATGTTGTCGTTGATCTATGATTCACGGATGTGAACAAGACAAGTATTGTAGCCAAAGCAATGTAGTTTGGATAATGTTTTGTTGAGGTTTGAGTCTCCAGGTTGTCGGTATGAAATGTAGGAAAATGTTGAACGTTTCTGGGAAATTTTTGAAATTGGTCTGAAAATTTCTCGTGTATTTGAGTTTTAAAGTGTTTTGAGTTTGTGTGGAATAAGAAGGATCACAAGTGTGCTGCATCTTGCAAAACCATTTTATGTTGCAAGCCAATTTTAAGAACATATTTGATTGTGTTTTCCTGATTTTCATATTTGTTCGTATCCATAGTTAGAACACCTTGTTTGTATTTAAATTTAGGGTTGGTTTGGGGTACACTATATAATCAATCTTTTTATTTTTTTTTCATCACATCACCTCTCTACTTTTCTGCACATCTTTTCGTAAAAAGACAAAAAGTACACTTTTTTAGGACACCTCAAACCAACCCTTACGAACAAATGTGAGAAGTCGGGATTTCAGTCATTGAGATGTTAACGGAAATTGGTCAATTTTTAGTAAGATCGTTAATTTGAAATTTTGATTTACCAATTTGGTCATTTGAAATTTTGTCAACTCCTAAAATTATATTTCAACTTAATTGATTTAGTTTGCTCTGATTTTAAACAAAATTCAATTGAGTTGATTACAACACACCCTCCAAATAAAAATAAGTAACAAGAATCAATTATGATACCTTTTTTCTTTCAAAAGTTTGTGAAGCTAAAGGAAGGAATAATCTGACTTTCGGGTAAACCTTTTTCTTGCACCCTTATGAAAGAAAAATAAAGAATCAAGTTACCCCAAGGAACAAGAAACCAAGTGATTGGTTGGATCAGATTTTAAATGCTTTTCAGATTTTTATCTCTTATAGTTAGATCATGTTTGGCAGTCTACATTTTGATTAAAAAAATTTAAAAATTAAAATATTCCATCATATACATTAATGATTTTTTTTTTGGTTGGTATATCTATTTAACTAACAAAATTTATTCATACACTAATTTTTTTTTATCTTATAAAAAATATATCAACTTTTTTTAATTGACAACCATGAATACGTATGAGCATGTGGGATGCCTTTTAAAGTTTAAAAAGGTATTTTTAATCAATTAAAAGTAAATGTTTACTTTTATTACTCAAAAAAAAAAAAAAAAGGAAAAAAAAGAAGCGAATTATTGATTAGTGGATGGTGGGTTGATTTCACATATTAATCAGTTTAGTGAGTCGAATATCGAATTATCAAAAATTATTTACATATTAAAATTTATATATAACATATAAAATTTAGCATAATTATAAAGATCTTTTTAGTCTAACCAAAACTAACGAAATTAATACAAATGGTGAATAAATACATAATAATCAATGATAAAATACATATTCTAGAATAAAAGATATGATAATATCATTTTTTTTATTTCTTTATATGACTAGTGAATAATTGATGAAAGTATAACAACTAAAGTGTTGTGTAATTAAAATTTTAAATAAATATAATATAATTATGTTAAATTTGTGAGGTTCAATGTAATTATTCAAAAATTCTCGAACTTAGTATAATTTATCAAAAAAATGACCCAAGTTTGTAGCGGAAATTCTGTAAATACACTACTTCGCTACTAAGCAATGCGCGTCATCACTTTATCTATAGCTTTTTAATTTTAATTTTAATTTTTAGCACTTTATATATACCCTTTAAGAGCATATTTGTTTTGAAGGATAACACCATGGATTGGACTATTAGTTCGGATGGACTAATAGTCCATTGTTTGGTATGAATTTTTTAATCCGGACTAATAATTTTTCGGACTATTAGTCTCATATTTGTGGGACTATGCTATCCCATGGGGGGTGGGATAGAAACCATGTGATAACTCATTTCATGGGATTAACTACTAAAATTATATTTTTGCCTTCTAGCATTTAATTATGTATTATATTTAGTAAAATTCAACAAAATTTAAATGTTTCATTTTAAAAATACAATAATTTTATTTAATTTTTAATTTTGTTTTATTTATTTAATTTTTTAAAATAATTTTTTATTGATGTTTTATTTTAAAATTTTGTTTATATTTTATTTAATTTCATTATTTAAATTTTAATAGATGTTTTATTTTATTTCATTATGTAATTATTATTATTATTTAAAATAAATTTATTTAAAATTTTAATTAAAAAAATAACATATATTTTTATTGATATTTAATTTATTTAATTTTTTAAAAATAAATTTATTTAATTGTGTAAAAAATAAAATAAAATACATTTTTATTTAGTCTAGCTAAAAATAATTAAAATATTAAAGCTATGTTTAATATTGCTATTACTTCGTAAATAATTAAAAATGATAAAAAAGTCATTTGAGCATTTATCGTTCTCTATAATATCCCAAACAAACATTGGATAACTAAAAATAGTCAAATTCAGACATCTAATCCCATGACTAAACAAATATAGGATACAAATCCAGTCCAACCAAATACCCCGTGATAATGTATCCCAGGACTAATAGTCCGATGGATTATAATCCCCCCTTATCCAGTCCGTTCAAACAAACACGCAGTAAACTGATATTAAATGTTTATATTTATTTTTTCAACATTATTATTTAATACCTTTCTAAAAAAAAAAAAAAAAAACCTTCTTATTTAATAAATAAAAAAATATTTTTAATTATTTTATATGTTGATTTTATCAACACATTTAGATAAAAAAAAAATATATATATATATTTTTCTTCTTTTCTTTTCTTTTTTAAAATGTTAAATGGATAAATGCTTTTTAAAATTTTAAAGCTAAAATCAAAACCTGCTATTCTAACGTGTTTTAATCCATACCATATAAAAATTTCAAGATGAAATAAATTAATTTAGTCATTGGCGAATAACGACAAGCAACACGTCGAAGACTTGAATTGAAGTTCCTGCGGAGACATTTTGCGTCGAAAAGTGCACTTTTCTTGTACTTTTTCGAGAGCCGAAGACTCCAATCATCACCAAAATGCACAAGAAGAACAAAGGGACTTTGGAGACCACCCCTGAGGGCCACCGACCACCTGGAACTACCACCGACCAATTGTTGACTAATAAGTGGTCGGCCAGCCAGAAAAACTAGTCGGCCGACCAGTTTACAAAACTAGGGGCAGTTTTGACTTTTCATGCTCGGTTCTTTAAGTTCACACATCCAAATCAGATTTGCTCACACCTCCAAGGCTGAAATCAGCTCCTCTTACTTCCTAGACCATCTTCTCCCTCAGATCTTGTCACGACCCAAATTCGCCCCTATAGGTTTAGCATCATAACCGGCCAGTGATCTAGGGATTATCGAAGGCCTCTGAATAGATAAGCATAAGATAAGGGGCTGCGGAAGCAATAATACATAATATAGTTGTCCAATGAGCTGTGTTGACTTATATGAAACAGAAAAATTAAAATTTTATATGCATATCCGATAGTCAACCATACATTATATCCACACACATTACATATACTTTTAAGTACAACCAACATAATCAGATCAAGTCTTATATATACAGGACTAATCAAAACCTGAATCCAAGACACTTTGGGAACCTCTATGTGAGGCGCAATGGTTGACTGACAACAGAAACATAGCCCCTACAAATCCTTCGGGCTTGCACTCCAGAATGCTCACCTATATACATATATATACAAACAGTGAGCTAAAGCCCAGTGAATAATATTAAGGTAAAGAGGTTAGTGAACGAATTCCGAACATTTCATACGTATAAAACAGATCATAGCATAACCATAGTCATCTCATATCAGAACATAATAATGGCATATCCCATAGAACATATCGAACATATCACATAACGTCTTCCGACTAGAGTAACCGGTCCCGGACACCGATTAAACACATATCACCACAATGAAGTGGCTAATGAGATCTCGTAAATGTCATGGACCCTGTGACACTCGAATTTTTTTTGTTGTTATATAAAATTTCAATAAAATTCAAAAATAAATAAATCAATCAATAAATAATAATAAATAAATAGGAAATTGGGAAGTTATCAATTAAATTGTTTGTAAGACACCACACATTAAATATTTTAGTAAGTGGTAAGTGATGTTTTATAGTTTGTGTATGTCACGACCCCAACCAGCCCCTAGTAGGATGGTGCCATGATGGCCAGTAATCCGAGATTACCAAAGGCCTCTTACAAGGTTTCACACACAAACAGAGTTTACATAAGGGGGCTTACAAAATGCGGAAGCGATAATCAAATACAAGTGGTCCAGAAGAGCTGTGCATAAATCAAATGAGACGACATACAAGACATGGTTTATCATTAACTTCTGACAACAAAAATACATATTACAATCTTGATCAAAAGGCTTCTAGAGCCGACATGTGCAAAACAGTAATTACAAGCCAAAGAAGCATAATCTTCAAGATTCTGCCGACATAAATACACGTTGCCGAGGTAAACACAAAATGGCCGACATAAACAGTCCAAGCCGACATGACAAGAGTCCAAAACGAGCTCTGCAAGACACAACTAGGCGTCGCCGCCGTCCTGCTCATCACCTACATATATATAGAGAGGGTGAGTCTTGAAACTCAGTGAATGGTACTAGTAATAAATGTTTTAGCATGAATATAGCCGAGGTCCTTCAAAACAAACTCATCAAACCATTCAAGTTTACATCAAGATTCTGTCAAGGCAAAACGAGTCAAAACCATACAAACCTTAGCCGAGGTTCTTCCTGAACAAACACATCAAAGTTGTACCAATCAAGGGATGAACCGTATTCATCTAACAAGTCTTACAATCTCAAGGATGCTTACTAACATCGGCAAAACGGTATTTTCTGTCAAAACTTATACATCAAGGGACGAACCGTATTCATTCCTCCAAACAAGTAAACCAAGGGATGTCCACGGACGTCGGCAAATACAAGGCAAGCTTTCCGAGCAAAACATATCCACGCGGTAAACCGTCTGTGGCAAAACAAGAGGCATGCGATCCGTAATCGATTAAACAAGGGTACTGCGAAAGTTTATAGTCCTTCAGCACAAGGGACTTTTGTTACTTAGGCCCGTAGCCCTTTTTAACCAAACACTCTTTCAAGAAAGGACCGTATCCTTTTCATACTTGGTGCTACGAAAGTTTAGAGTCCTCTAGCACAAGGGACTTTTGTTACTTAGGCCCGTAGCCCTTTTTAACCGAATACTCTTTTCAAGAAAGGACCGTATCCTTTTCATACTTGGTGCTACGAAAGTTTAGAGTCCTCTAGCACAAGGGACTTTTGTTACTTAGGCCCGTAGCCCTTTTTAACCGAATACTCTTTTCAAGAAAGGACCGTATCCTTTTCATACTTGGTGCTACGAAAGTTTAGAGTCCTCTAGCACAAGGGACTTTTGTTACTTAGGCCCGTAGCCCTTTTTAACCAAATACTCTTTTCAAGAAAGGACCGTATCCTTTTCATACTTGGTGCTACGAAAGTTTAGAGTCCTCTAGCACAAGGGACTTTTGTTACTTAGGCCCGTAGCCCTTTTTAACCAAACACTCTTTCAAGGTTAGCATCAAAACAAGGTTTACACAAGATACATCGAAATAGGCTAGACATTCATGCCTAACAAATACTTTCATCAAAACAAAGCAAAACAAGATTCATTAAAAGCTTTATAACATAGCTTTACTAGAAATACCACTCACCTCGGCCTTCAGGTGTAGGCTCAAAGTAAGGGTCAAGGTCCTACAAACACAAAGACATGGTTCTTGTTCAAAACTTTCGGATCAAAATAGGCTTTTTATCAAGAACTCAAGAACACCATGTTCTCTTTCAAAACCGAACCTTCAAATCGATGCATGGCATGCAAAACAAACTCAATCATACAGTGCAGCTAGATGTTCAACAAGAACAACAAGAGGAGATCAAGATTCTAACCTCAGATCACGAATCCAACGGTTCAAACTCCAAGGATCAAGCTTGGAAGGTCGACTCCTCTCTCTAGAACTCTACTTCTTCCTCTCTAGTGTTTCTCTCTCTCAACAAGAACAAGACTTAACTAAATGATACCAAAGATACACAAAGATACAAAATGATGCAAAATGATGTATTAGGTCTGCCGGCTGACAAGCTCGGACACGTGGTGTCACCGGGTTGGTTTAACTCAAAAGGTGACTGATTGACAAGACAAGTCTCTGACAAAACGTCCACAACAAGCTAGACAAGGCGTCCACGGCAAGCTAGATGGCGAGGACACCTCGGCCATCAACAACATCGGCCAAAGGCGGAACTTCGGCACAGAGTAACAAATACCTCGGCTAGGGAGGACGACACTTGACTGAGCTGTGCCACACCTTGGCCGGGGTGTGCCACATCTCGGCCCAGGTCATGCCTGCCCGAGAACAAGGATCTCGAACACAAACATCTCGGCTAACATGCCGGAGTGAAGATAGAGGTCTGCCAAGTGGTTCTAAGTACAAGGGTTCAAAAGTGAACTAGTCTCAAGATGACCTCGGCAACACATCAAACAAGGAACTTAATCAAGCAAGCAAAACAAGACAAGGCACAACAAAGTTGTAACAACTTAATACCAAAACAGGATCATACATGAAGGTATGCAAGTATAGCTAAGTCAAGAATGAGGGTTGTTACAGTGTAATAACCCCGACCCGTGATTAGCTATTAATCGGTATTTAAGGATGCTAATTAAGTGAATAAGATTAATTATGGGATTAATATGTAATTTGTATCATGATTGGCTTTTATCTGCTACCCATAGTAATATCTGATGAAATTCCACTTTAAAATGAAATTGAAAGCCTTATCGGCATCCAAACCCGGAATTAATTATATCATTGTGTTATTTGGAATTTTTAGAACCTTATGGCATATTTAATTAAAAGGCGATTTGGTATGATTAAATTGGATTAAACAATATTAAAACACATTAGTTTCATTATTTACTGAATTGCCACTTAGTGGCTTATCTCTACAACCTTATGAAGACTTGATTAAAGCCTTTGGCACATTTTTGATCCGCCATTTTGAGAGTGTAGAGCCGGCTAGAGAGAGAGAAAAATAGGAAGAGTAGTTTCAACAAGAATTTTTGCTTGAACTTAGAAGATTTGAAGAGGTGGTGCAAGTTTGAGCTTTTAGACTTGGGATTCAAGACTTAAGGTAGAATTTTCATCCATTTATTTATGAATTTCAGTGTTATCTTGTATGATTTATGAAGGTTATGAGTTTAAACATGTAAATTGAGCCTTAGAAGAAGAGTTGAGTTGCAAATCATGCGTGCATGCATAAATTTCCATGTTTTGAGTTTGAAATCTAAGATTTCTTCCATGCATGTGTTAGTTTCACTCACATTTTGGTCATTCATCTTGTTTCCCCTCAAAATATCAGGTTTGATCATGTTTTGGAAGGTTTGAATTAGATGAAGTCTTGCATGTTGATTTCATGGGTCAAATTGGGATTTTAAGTTGGATTTTGAAGAAAAGACAAGTTTTTGGGCCATGATTTCTTGTTTTAATTCTTAAACTATGTTGTTTTATAAGTCTTCATGTATTTCCTTCATTTTGGGCCCAGAAAAATGAGTTTTGCAAGGTTGAATGTCGAATTTGAGCTTGAGGAGGCAATCTGGAAATTCCAGATTTTGCAGGCTCGCTCGAGCGAAGGGGTTCTCGCTCGAGCGACCAATCTGAGATTGTGCACTTCGCTCGAGCGACCAAAAGTCCGCTCGAGCGTAAATTTCGAGCTCCCAGAAGTTTTGCAGAATTTACAGATCGCTCGAGCGAAGAAATGTGCGCTCGAGCGACCCCTCACATCTTTGCATGTCCGCTCGAGCGAGGAAGTCTACGCTCGAGCGGAGTGTCATTTCTGCATGCTCGCTCGAGCGAGGAAAGCTTCGCTCGAGCGAGGACCTAAAATTCTGAAATTTTGCCTAAGTGTTCCAAGACATGTTTTGACATCCTCATTGCATCATAGGCATTCCTAAGCCTTAATTAAGCTATAGTAATGAGGTTATGGGCTAGAAACACACACTAAGAAAAGAATGTAACAAGATATTGAATGACAAGTGTGTGTGTGACTTGAGCATTGTAGTAAGAATGAATCACACTAAGAGATTGCAAGGGTGTGTGTGTGTTCTAAGCCATGTGATAAGAGTAAACATGAACCAACGTAATGCAGGCTAAGCCTTAGTGGCCACATGAATGTGTAATGATAAGATTCGTTGGTGCTATGTATTTTGTGATTGTAGGTCAACATCCAAGAAGTGCTTGACCATCTACGGAACCACTGTGAGTAACGTTATCGTAAAGATACGTTTATATAAAACTATGTTCCAAATGAGATATGATATGCTATGATTTCTGAAATGATATATGTTTCTGTGAACGGATATCCTGATTTGCGAATCTATTATGGCATCCATAGATTGTCCCAAGTCATGGGGGACGGCATGAAAATGCGGGTCCATGACAGTTACGAGATCTCGTTAGCCACTTCATTGTGGTGTTTGTTTAATCGGTGTCCGGGACCGGTTACTCTAGTCGGAAGACGTTTTGGATATGTGATTTGTTCTATGGAATATGCCATTATTATGTTCACATATGAGATGATTATGTTTATGCTATGATCTGTTTTGTACGTATAAAATGTTCGGATTTCGTTCACTAACCCCTTTACCTTAATGTTATTCACTGGGCTTTAGCTCACTGTTTGTATGTATATATATTATAGGTGAGCATTCTGGAGTGCAAGCCCGAAGGTTTTGTGGGGGACTGTGTTTCTGTTGTCAGCCAGCCTTTGTGCCTCACGTGGAGGTTCCCGAAGTGTCTTGGGACCAAGTTTTGTTTAGTCTGTTATGCATGAGACTTATGTTAATTATGTTGGTTGTACATTCGTGTAAGTGTGTGGGTATAATATACTGTATGGTTGACTCATGGTTATGTAATTAAAGTTTTAAAATTATTCTGTTTCATGTAAGTCAACACAGCTCATTGGACATTTATATTTATGTATCTGCTTCCGCTAGCCCCTTATTTTATATTAATGTCATCAGAGGCCGTAGGTAATCCAAGGATTACTGGCCGGTTGCGACGCTAAACCGACAGGGGCGGGCTTGGGTCGTGACAGTTTGGTAGTAAGGTTTATAGATGTGAACCTAATGTATAATCATAAGTAATTTTAGGACTCATAAAAGGAATCATAATCTTTAGATTTGATAAAAAAAAAAAAAAAAAAAAAAAAAGAGAAAGTGGTGATTTGTCGCCATTCTAAGGCCTAGGAGGATGACCAAGCCATGCAGCCTTAATGAATCATCAAATTAACAAAGAGGGAGATGCCACATGTTAGACAGGTGGCTACATTTGAGCAAATCACATGTGAGAATGCCACCTATAAATAGTGCACGGCTTGGGAGCTTCAAGGACAAGGTAAGACAAAAATAAGAAGCATCCAAGTAAGGAAAAATATCGGCAGAATAAGAAGAATCGGGGAGCAAGCTTAGAAGAATTTAGGAGTAATTTTTAGGTGAGTTTTATTATACCTTGAGTTACTATAATATGTTTTCTACATGTCTTAAGTTACCATAATATATTTTACGAATGTTTTAAGTTACCACAATTTATTTTATATAATTTATGTTTTATGGTTAGGTCAACGTTTCAATTATGTGGGTTATTTTCTAAACTCTATTTGTTCAAATTAAAACCCATGGATATGTTTGTTTTATTTTTAAAGAATATTTGGCTATGATCTTATATGAAAATATGTTTTGTGAGTACCACCACGGGAGTCCCACGCCTTGGGGGACTTAAATAATCATTAGCTAGTGTTTGACCACTTTGTGGTCCCCTGTTTGTCATGGATCCATTGACCCCTGTAGTGATTGTCACTTTAGTGACTCCTGTTCTGTACCGTGGTTATAGTGATTTATTTCCGTTCTGTCACTTAATTTATTTGTGTATTTAACTCAAATTATGTTAATGTTTTAGTTTAAATAATTATACATGGCTATTTTGTACCTCTACACTCATAGTATAATACTTCTCACTCTGCTATGTGCTTATAGCTGTTACCTTTTCAGGTGATGAGGTTTAGCGGGATGAAGATGGAAATTAAATCGCTGTGTTGTTTTTTAAAATCTTTTTTTTTTTATTAATTCTGTCTGTTTTGTTTTGAACTCTTGTAATACAATAAAGTTCAAATGACTATGGTTTGTTTCCTTTTAAATAAGCAATTGGTACCAAATTATTTTATTTAATTTATGTATACTAGCTTACTAGCTTTAGTAGCTTGTGTACTAGCTTGTTAAAGGAAGCAGGGGTACGCGGATTTGGGATGCTAACTAAGTTAAGTAGATGCGGAAGCGAGGTGCGAAAGCAAGTGGGCAACAAGTGGATCGGGCTAACGGTTTATTTGCTCGTTAGGCTTTCCTGTTCGAGCAGGCATAGGAACAGTTAAGCCAGCATAGAGCAAAGCTCAACCAATGGGCTATTTGCTATAGTTCAAAGCCCTGTTCATAGAAGGTCCGGAGACATGAGAAGGTGGTTTACTTACTTTTGTACTAGCGTGAGCGTACTTGTGTGTTAAAGGAGTACTTTATTTGGGCTGCTAAGTAGAAGTAGAAGCTATAGGCGAAGGCTTTCGCGCCTTGCTGTTAAGTAAGGTGTCGTCGTTGGCCTCTTGCTTATAGGGCCAGTTGCTTATACAGCACATATTGAGTTGTTGGTATTGTTCTATGTTAACTGGATCGATAAAGTCAACTGAAGGTATTGCCTATACTTCTCGCTCCCAACTCGGAACCACTGACAACTTCTCTTTCCTCCGATCAATATGAAATAGTTCTACTCGCCCTGACTTGTGAACTGAAAGATTCTTTGATCCCTATCCCTATCGACTACGACTACAAAATTATTTAAATTATTTTATTTTTATCTTGTTACGACGCCGAGCCTTTGGGTACCGGGTTTAGGTCGTGACAAAAGTGGTATCAGAGCAATGTTTTTTTTTTATAAAAAAAATAAATAAATAAATAAATAGTGTTAAGTTTTTTTAAAATTTCCATATAATTTTCACAATTATTAATACTCCAAAGGGGATGGAACAGTGGTATGCCCTCTCACTTCCCCAGCTCGTATGCAGTTTCCAATAGCAGTCACGTCTCCTCCGTTTGAATTCTTTTTTTACTACTGAACTTCTAACGATACAAAATATATAAATATATATATATACTAGCATATCACCCGTGCTATGCACATGATTAAATTTAAATAATAAAAAAAACCATTCATAGTTATGTTAAACATATTTTTAAATTGTTAGCATAAAATATATGTAATTTTAAAAGAAAATATTGACATTGCATAATTAAAGTAATAAAAATAAGAATTTATTATATTTGTTCGAAATTCACTGAATAAGTAAAACAAAAAATAACTAAAATCTAAATTGTTGTGGGCCTTCCATCAGCATTCCTGCATTGTCAACATGATAGTTAGTATCATAATTAATGAACAATACATATATTATGTATTTATAAAATGTTATAAAGTAAAAAAGTTATACTTACATTTTTTTTTTTTTTACTTTCTGAAAGATATAGACATTCTTCAGACCAATCTATATTTAAAACAAAGGTGACGCACGGTGCACAATCTAGTTGACGTGGCATTGTTGGTACAGGTATGATAAATGCATAGGCACGGTCTTGGCATGACGCAATATAATCTTTAATCATTCTAACGCCATTATCCTATAAAATTTTGAAATTATAAGTTTGTGTTTGAAAAAGTAAGAATAAGTTATTTATAATAAATTTTATAATTTCCTACCTTTGATCTCATATTCTTCAAATATGATGGTTGACATCGCAAAATAAACTCTGTCTGTTTATCTTGAACAGTAAGATTTATTGAACCAGTACTGTCTTTGACCACAAGGTTAACATTGTATCTTATCAACCAAAAAACAAAAGGACGCTTGTTAAAAGGAAATATTGTACCTAATAAAAAATTAAAACACTTATTAAGTTTGAATTATTATTGTACATAGTAATTATTTACCTAAAGAAAATTACCTTGTTATAATATCAATATCATCATGTAGGCAGTGACGACAAACAATGTGACCATAATGATATTCAACTTTTTGATAGCAACTTTTGCACAAATCAATCCAAAGGTTGTCAACATCAATTTGTTTGATGTACCCAAGTATTCGAAAATATGAGACCTACAAAATATTTGAAAAAACATAAATTAATCTCTCTATAAACAAATTATATACATATCGTTTAATTTTCATTAATTGGGATGATAACAATTATTACCTTTGGCATGGGTGCAAAATCACATATTCGAATTCTTTTGGCATTTGATATTATCAATGACTGTGAAATTGAGAATCCATTTTTTCGATTCCAAGATACCAACTTTTGTGATATAAGATTCATAGCAAGCCTAGATAAACATGTCAATATATATATAATTGTGAGAATTATATTGTCATATATAATTGATTAATATTATACAATCATAACATACCACACTCGAATATGATTTGTATAACAGAATGAATGATTGATATATAACTTGATGTATTTGCATGTAGCAAGACATGGACTTAGAAGTTGAGAAAAGATAATTTATTAATATCAATATTTGTATATGTATATAGATATTATAAAAGTGAATAAAAAGTAATCCTACCATGATAATCTTTAACTGTTAATCCAGTGGAAAACAAAATATTATCATTCTCTAGAGTATGATATAGTTGCATGCCATCAGTTGTTGCAAACACATCCCATAGAGTTAGTCTTACCAATGTGAAACTGTTTTTACAATTAAAAAAAAAAAAAGTTAAAATTAGAAAAAATAATATAATTCGTAGAATATTTCAAATTTGGTAAAGACACAGAAATATATTATAGTATCATACCTTGCATCAAGTAGTAGAATCTCTCTCTTGTAATTATCACGATTTGCAATACCTTGACATTCGGTTACACTAACAACCAAACCAATCACATTTGCATATTTTAGCATTTGCATGTTTATTGTTTTGATAGTCACAAATTTTTTGTATTGGTAATAAACTATGTAAGTATATAATCTAGATAAGTATCATTTAGTAAAATTAACGTACCTATTAATTGAACATCTTGATGAAGAAATTGGCCAATGTCTGATAATTTTTTAAGGAAATACCACTGAAATGGTATATTAGTATCATGATCAAGTATGTCCACAATTGTTGTATCATTAGTAAAAGACATCTTATAATAATTTGGCACCAACTTGAATTTCTCATCAGCCAATGTAATATGAACTCCTCTAAAACAATATATTTTTCCATCAATTAAATGTTCTTTGAAGTAATCATATTCTTTAGAGCATACAGTTCCTTCCATGGCATCACCCTTTCAAAAAAGTTAATAAGTACACACTTTTAACATAATATAAAACAAAATATTTAACAATTATCTCATGATAAGAGTTGTAAATACCTGTCTATCAACAAAAATCATTCTGAATGTCATATTTCCCCCAGGACGATTAGTCACAGATAACAACCTGACTAACTTTGCTTTAACGCTCCAATTACTTGCATATGAATGTAAATCAGCAAAATAGGGATATCTGATAATTCTATCACCTATTGACAATGTAGATGCATATGAGCAATATATGAATTTATAATTTTTATACAATGTATCTATAGATCTTAAGAAATTTGAAAATGAAAATATTAAGAATTTTTAATAAAAAAAATAAAAATTGTTAAGTTTACATTATGATAAAATAGAAAAAATAAGTAATGAATTATTGTACAAAAAATATTATACAAACATATTTTGTAAGGGTAAGTTTTTTAATTATTTTTATTAAATGAAAATGAAAAAAAAAAAAAAAGATTAGATCATCCAATTTTTTGTGTACTAAATGTAATATTTTGTAAGGGTAAGTTTTTTAATTATTTTTATTAAATGAAAATGAAAAAAAAAAGGATTAGATCATCCAATTTTTTGTGTACTAAATGTAATATTTTGGATAAGATTTAGAATTTAGAGTAGTAAGTATTGTATAATTAAAGAATAAAAAAAACATAGTCATTCAAATTTTGAAAAGACATTTTATTTCAATCACATTAAAAAAAATAATCATTCAACTAATTAGAATCACATTTTTCTTTTTGTGAGAGTTTATATTTATCTAACTTTAATTATATTAAAAAATTGAAAATAAAATTAAAATAGTAAATAAAAAGATTAAATAACATTAAAAATTAGTTAATCACATTTTTTTAACTATTAAACTAACTACAATTACATTAAAAAAAAAGAATCATTCAACTAATTATAATCACATTTTTTCTTTTTGTGAGGGTTTATATTTATCTAACTTTAATCATATTAAAAAATCAAAAATAAAATTAAAATAGTAAATAAAAAGATTTTACATTAAACAAAAATCATTGAACTAATTTTTGATTAATTACAATATTAAAACAGTAAACAAAAGAAAAAGTTAAGAAGGAGAAATTATAATCACATTTTTCTTTTTGTGAGGGTTTATATTTATCTAACTTTAATCATATTAAAAAATTAAAAATAAAATTAAAATAGTAAACAAAAAGATTAAATAACATTAAAAATTAGTTAATCACATTTTTTTTAACTATTAAACTAACTACAATCACATTAAAAAAAGAATCATTCAACTAATTACAATCACATTTTTCTTTTTGTGAGAGTTTATATTTATCTAAATTTAATCATATTAAAAAATGAAAAAATTAAAAATAAAATTAAAATAATAAATAAAAAGATTAAATAACATTAAAAATCAGTTAATCACATTTTTTTAACTATTAAACTAACTACAATCACATTAAAAAAAGAATCATTCAACTAATTACAATCACATTTTTATTTTTATGAGAGTTTATATTTATCTAACTTTAATCATATTAAAAAATTGAAAAATTAAAAATAAAATTAAAATAGTAAATAAAAAGATTAAATAACATTAAAAATTAGTTAATCACATTTTTTAAGCTATTAAACTAACTACAATCACATTAAAAAAAAAGAATCATTCAACTAATTATAATCATATTTTTCTTTTTGTGAGAGTTTATCTTATTAAAAAATTAAAAATAAAATTAAAACAGTAAATAAAAAGATTAAATACAATTAAAAATTAGTTAATCACATTTTTTAAACTATTAAACTAACTACAATCACATTAAAAAAAAGAATCATTCAACTAATTATAATCACATTTTTTTCTTTTTGTGAGAGTTTATATTTATCTAACTTTAATGATATTAAAACATTATTTATCTAACTTTAATCATATTAAAAAATTAAATAAAAAGATTAAATAACATTAAAAATTAGTTAATCACATTTTTTTAACTACTAAACTAACTACAATCACATTAAAAAAAGAATCATTCAACTAATTATAATAACATATTTCTTTTTGTGAGAGTTTATATTTATCCAACTTTAATCATATTAAAAAATTAAAAATAAAATTAAAATAATAAATAAAAAGATTCAAAAATAAAATTAAAAAAAAACATTAAACAATATTAAAACAGTAAACAAAAGAAAAAGTTAAGAAGGAGAAATTATTAAACTAACTACAATCACATTAAAAAAAAGAATCATTCAACTAATTATAATCATATTTTTCTTTTTGTGAGAGTTTATCATATTAAAAAATTAAAAATAAAATTAAAACAATAAATAAAAAGATTAAATACAATTAAAAATTAGTTAATCACATTTTTTAAACTATTAAACTAACTACAATCACATTAAAAAAAAGAATCATTCAACTAATTATAATCACATTTTTTTCTTTTTGTGAGAGTTTATATTTATCTAACTTTAATGATATTAAAACATTATTTATCTAACTTTAATCATATTAAAAAATTAAATAAAAAGATTAAATAACATTAAAAATTAGTTAATCACATTTTTTTAACTACTAAACTAACTACAATCACATTAAAAAAAAGAATCATTCAACTAATTATAATAACATATTTCTTTTTGTGAGAGTTTATATTCAACTAATTATAATAACATATTTCTTTTTGTGAGAGTTTATATTTATCCAACTTTAATCATATTAAAAAATTAAAAATAAAATTAAAATAATAAATAAAAAGATTCAAAAATAAAATCAAAAAAATCATTGAACAATATTAAAATAGTAAACAAAAGAAAAAGTTAAGAATAAGAAATTATAATCACATTTTTCTTTTTGTGAGGGTTTATAAAAAGATTAAATAACATTAAAAGTTAAGGAGAAAACAAAAATAACACTTACTGTTTGCATACGTAGTCACTGAAGTTGGAAGTGTAGAAGTGAGAACTAAAGAAGGAGAAAGCAAAAAAGAAAATCACTGTTAATATTAAAACAGTAAACAAAAGAAAAAGTTAAGAAGGAAAAAACAAAAATAACACTTACTGTTTGCATACGTAGTCACTGAAGTTGAAAGTATAAAAGTGAGAACTCAAGAAGGAGAAAGCAAAAAGGAAAATCACTATTTACAATAGGTATGTTAAAAGTTAAGAAAAATATGTGTATTGGAGAAGTTATAAAGGTTTGAAAGAATTTAATAAGTGTTTTTTTTTTTTTTTTCAAAAAACAAAACAAAAAAATTAAGAGGGAAAAAAATTAAGAGCCATTTACACAATAGTTAGGTCTCTTGGGGATGCAAAAAAATTTATATCTATTTCTAGCCCATAAATTTTTGTGGAGTTCCAATATAATATTGGGGTTGCTTGGTGATTGGTTCAAAGATTATAAATATGGCTCTTACACTATTGATAAATATGGCTCTTAATTTACACACCACCACCCAAGAGACCTATGCAATCATGGTGTCAATGCTCTTAATAAACCCTTATTAAATTCTTTCAATATAATTTTTTTCTCTCTTAATTTTTTTTTTTTTTTTTTAATGTAATCATGGTGTCAATGGCTCTTAATTTTTTTCTCTCTTAATTTTTTTGTTTTTTTTTTATAAAAAAAACACTTATTAAATTCTTTTAATATAATTTTTTTTTCTCTTAATTTTTTTATTTTTTATTTTTGAAAAAAAAAAGCACTTATTAAATTCTTTCAATATAATATTGGGATTGCTTGGTGATTGGTTCAAAGATTATAATTACACTATTGATAAATGAAGGAGATAGAGGGTGGGGAAATAAAACAATAAATGAAATGAGAGAGAGAGAGAGAGAGAGAGGCTGTGGTTCCCCAAGAGACCCATGTAATCATGGTGTCACTGTAATTATTATAATCTTTGAACTAATCACCAAGTCAATTTTTTTAAAAAAATAAAAAATAAAAAATGAAGAAATTAGGATTGCCATATTGGAGCTTCCACAGGCCTTGGGGGTTAAAACACCTTTTTACTTAATATATAGTATAGATTCCATTGCATTGAGTTGTTGCTTGGTTTTTATTTATCATAGCTCTTAATGCATCACTGCCACTTAAATGATCCTTATATCAGTTGCTATTTTTTCATTAAGTATGTTTCTGTACATTGATAATTTATATTGACCTCCAGGGCAAGTTAATCGTCTCTGTCTATGTACAATGGTGTTAAGGCTCTTTACGAATAATATGTATGTTTGGTTTCAATTTTTTTTTTTTTGAAAAATGAGTTTTTTCCTTAGTGAATATTTTTTTTTAAGCAAATTTTTATTTTTAGATATCCCTTACTTAAATGTATTTAAATAGTGAAATTTTGTGAAAAATATATATATATATATATATTTAAAAAAAAATTTTATGTCTAACACAAGTAAACCATGTTACAATATCTAGGCTAAGTTTTCCTGTGTTGTAGGAAATGGCCAATCTCATGGAGTTGTTTTGGTTCGAGCCCCCAAGAGTTCATCTTGTCCCAAACTTATTAGAAGGATGGGGTGATTCGGAGAGTCTTGTTAGGCAAACCCACCCCGCGCTAGACTGACTCATGGGACGACCCGTGTATTTGCAGGCCGACCTCGATGAGGATTTCTTATTTTGGAGACTTAGCCGAGGTAGCACTCGTGAGAGATATATAGGGCCGACCCGCGTCATTGGCCTTGCTTCGGACTTAGAGCAGCCGCATTTTCTGGTCGCACCTCTACCCCTAGGCTTTGCGGAACGGAGGGGACACGCATATCCTAGCAGCCATATCCGCACCACGACACCCCCTCCACAGCATATTGTCCATACCTCAGCTGTGGACTTCACTAATAATGCATCATACTTGGAGGTACCGGTACGAATTACTGGACGAGAATTTTGGGGTTATGATCACGGTGCTCCTGTTTACATAGTTCAGGTGGTGTGGAGTTGTTTTGGGATAGAGCACAGTGGGTGAGAATTCGAATCCCTCATGCAGAGTGAGTTTGCAGAGTTATTCCATGGGCCAGTATTCCGGAGTCAGTTCTCATGGTGGTGGCCTAACAGCCCCTTCTAGATGATCCTTTTATGACCTGACGGTGATTAGCCTAATCCAATTTTGTATCAGTAGGATTAGACACTAACACCTAACCATTATCTAAGTATGTTGTACTTGTATCTTTTCCTTATATAAGTAAAACCGGTATTATGTAAGTAATGTATGTATATGTCGTTATGATATCATTATGAATCATAGATATAATATTGCGATAATAATTGATTCAAAAAAAAAAAAAAAAGAAGTCCACTAACCATTTTCACCTTGTAGTGATGGCTAATGATGGAAATGGAACCGAATCATCGGCCAATGGTGCTGACCAAATGGAGCAAATCATGGAAAGAGCAGTTACTAGTTTTCTGCGAGCCCTACAAACCAACGTTAACAACGGATTGCCTGAACGACGAGAAGAGCCAACTACTATAAAACAGTTCCAGGACTTGAAACCTACCATATTTACCGGTAGCACAAACCCACTAGTTGCAGAAGCTTGGGTCAGAGATATGGAGAAAATTTTCCGCGCGCTGCCTTGCTCAGAAAGACAGAAGGTGACTTTCGCCACATTCACCTTCAAAGACGATGCACAAGAATGGTGGCTACTTACCTTGGCGAAAGAAGATATTGTGACTTGGGCCAGATTCTTGGAGGTATTCTATGAAAAATACTTTCCAGATTCGCTGCGGGAACAAAAGGCGTCGGAATTCATACATCTAAGGCAAGGAACCATGACAGTGGCCGAATATGAAAGCAAGTTCACGCAACTGGCCCGATTCACGACATACGTCATCCCCACCGAAGCTCGAAAAGCCAGAAAATTTGAAGCGGGATTGGATCTTGAAATTAAAGACAGGTTAGAGGTTTTGAAACTACCAACCTATGCAGAAGTGGTAGATTGAGCATACATTGCGGAAAAAGGGATTAAAACCTTGCGTTCCGGGGAACCAAGCCAGAAGAAGCGATTGTGGGAAAGAGATAACAGAAGGCTCGATGCCGCGCCTCCCAAGAAAATAAATACAGGCACAACAAATTCAACCGGTTCAAGCAATCAAGGTCCTACAAATCCCAGAGGTGACACCATCCCACCTTGGACTACCTGTGGAAAGACTCATTGGGGACAGTGCCGTCGAGATACGGGAGCATGCTTTAAATGTGGCCAAGTTGGCCATTTGCTGAGAAATTTTCCAAAGCTCGTCAGCCCCTTTGAACCAGTCCAAAAACCCGTGGTACCTGGAGGAGTGAGAAAGGACCAAAAACGCCAAGGAAGAGCCTTTGCCTTGGTACCTGGAAACCCAGAAGTTATAGAGAACATCGTGTCAGGTACACTTTCTGTTTGTGGTCACTTAGCCCATGTTTTCTTTGACTCTGGCTCAACTCATTCTTTTGTTGCACCACACTTTGCTACCAAGTTGGCATTAACACCCGAACCCTTAGGATATGTATTATCTGTGTCTTTTCCTTCTGGTAATTCTTCCCTTAGTACTAATGTATACAAATCTTGTACTATATCCTTAAAAGGTGAAACCTTACATGTTGATTTGATTCCCCTCTGCATTAGTACCTTTGACGTGATATTAGGAATGGATTGGTTGGCTGCCAACCGTGCCTCCATCGATTGTGAAGCCAAAAAGGTCTTCCTCCGGTCACCAAACCAACTCGAGCTTATCTTCGAAGGAACTGGAGCCTCTCCCCCTCTATGTATTATATCCTTCATAACAGCCCAACGACTGCTAAGAAAGGGTTGTTGTAGTTGTATCTGTTATGTGATCGATACTTAACAAGAGACCCCCACACTTGATGCAATCCCTGTGGTTCGAGAATTCCCGGATGTATTTCCTAAAGACCTGCCTGGTACCCCAGTTGACCGAGAAATTGAATTCACCATTGAAACCCAATCTGGTGCACAACCAATCTCGAAGACCCCTTACCGCATGTCCATGATAGAATTGAAAGAACTAAAAACCCAACTCCAAGAACTACTGGACAAAGGCTTCATCCGACCAAGTACCTCACCATGGGGAGCTCCGGTACTGTTCGTAAAGAAAAAGGATGGTACAATGAGGTTATGCATCGACTACCGGGAGCTGAACAAAGTCACCATCAAGAACCGGTACCCTCTACCACGAATTGACGACTTGTTTGATCAACTGCAAGGTGCCCAAGTATTCTCAAAAATTGACTTGCGTTCTGGTTACCATCAACTAAAAATCAAAATAGAAAGCATTGAAAAGACTGCCTTTAGAACTCGTTACGGGCACTACGAGTTTCTCGTCATGCCATTTGGCGTCACAAATGCTCCAGCGGCCTTCATGGACCTCATGAATCGAGTGTTCAAACCCTATCTTGACGAATTCGTCATTGTCTTTATTGACGACATTCTTATATACTCCAAATCGCCAAAAGATCACGAGGACCACCTACGAAGAGTTCTACAAACACTACGTGATCACAAGCTTTATACCAAATTGAAGAAATGCGAATTCTGGATCACTAGTGTACGCTTTCTCGGTCACGTCATTAACAAAGATGGCATCTCAGTTGATCCCCAAAAGGTTGCAGCAATCGTAGATTGGCCACGACCTACTAACGTCTCTGAGATTAGAAGCTTTTTGGGCCTCGCCGGCTATTACCGGTGCTTTGTGCAAGATTTCTCAAAAATAGCTTCACCCTTGACCCAGCTAACTCAGAAGAGCAGGCCCTTTGAATAGACGGACAAGCAAGAACGTTGCTTCTAAGAATTGAAGAACAGAATCGTGACGGCAGAAGCAGAAGGGTTTGTAATTTACAGCGATGCCTTGTACAATGGTTTGGGTTGCGTTCTTATGCAAAATGGGAAGGTCATTGCTTATGCCTCCCGCCAACTAAAGACTCACGAAAGAAACTACCCAACTCATGATCTAGAGTTGGCTGCGGTGATCTTCGCTCTCAAGATCTGGCGTCATTATCTCTACGGTGCAACCTGTGAAATTTACACTGATCACAAGAGTCTCAAATATCTGTTTACACAGAAAGAATTGAATATGAGGCAACGACGATGGCTAGAATTTATGAAGGACTATGATATAGAGATCCATCACCATCCCGGCAAAGCTAACATAATAGCAGACGCATTAAGTCGAAAAACGACCAAAAGTTCGGCATGTACCCTTATTCCTCGCAAGATCCATGGACTGCTCGCCAACATAATCGTGGAACCCGAGTTGATTGAAGAAATTAGAACCCGCCAATGTGAAGAAAAACTTTTGAAGAAAAAGTACGAGGAACAAAGAAGCACACCCGATCCTGATTTCACGATAAGCAATGGAATGCTAAAATTTCAGAATCGAATTTGCGTACCCGACCTTCCAGAACTCAAGAAAAGGATCTTGGTAGAAGCTCATAGCTCGAGGTTTGCGATCCATCCTGGCAATACGAAGATGTATCATGATCTGAAGGAACACTTCTGGTGGACAGGAATGAAGAAAGACATAGCAAGCCATGTCTCTAAATGCCTGCGTTGTCAACAAGTTAAAGCAGAACATCAGAGACCTGCAGGAATGTTGCAACCACTCCCTATTCCTAAATGGAAGTGGGAACACATTACTATGGACTTCGTGGTCGGACTACCGCAATCAGTCTCGAAGAATGATGCGATATGGGTTATCGTGGATCGATTGACGAAGTCGGCGCATTTTCTATCAATCAGAATCATGTACTCTCTTTCTAAGTTCGCCACTCTATACATTAAGGAAATCATTCGCTTACACGACACCCCAGTTTCAATCGTATCCGATAGAGACCCCCGCTTCGTGTCTCATTTCTGGAACAAATTGCAAGAAGCTTTGGGAACCACTCTGAAGTTTAGCACGGCTTATCACCCTCAAACTGATGGGCAATCTGAAAGGACGATCCAGACTTTGAAAGATATGTTACGTTTGTGTGTGTTAGACCTCAAAGGTAACTGGGATGATCATCTACCTTTGGTGGAGTTTGCGTATAATAATAGCTACCATGCAAGTATTGGAATGGCACCGTACGAGGCACTATATAGAAGGAGATGTCGATCACCTCTGTGTTAGACAGAAGTAGGAGACGGAAAGTTATTAGGCCCCGAGATCGTGCAAATAACAAGCGATAAAATCCAACTCATCCAGCAACGAATTCGCACTGCTCAGAGTCGCCAGAAAAGCTATGTAGATACACGAAGACGAGACTTAGAATTTCAAGTGGGCGATCATGTGTTCCTAAAGATCTCACCAACGAGAGGGGTTATCCGATTTGGGAAGCGAGGAAAGTTAAACCCACGTTACATCGGCCCATTCGAGATACTCGAAAGGATTGGTTCTGTGGCATATCGCCTTACGCTTTCACCTGAACTATCCACTGTGCATAATGTGTTTCACGTTTCGATGCTTCGTCGATATCTTCGAGATCCGGAGCATGTTGTCGATCATGAGAACTTGGAAATTCAAGAAGACCTCTCCTATGAAGAGCAACCTGTACAGATTCTTGATCACCGTGACCAAGTCCTCCGAAATAAGACCATACCTCTCGTAAAAGTCTTATGGAGAAACCATCGTGTCGAAGAAGCAACGTGGGAATCTGAAAGCCAAATGCGGGCCAAATACCCACACCTCTTCGAAAACCAAGGTACGTCAAGTTTGGGGGCAAACTTCTTTTAAGGAAAGGAGAAATGTGACACCCGAAATTTTTTTGTTGTTATATAAAATTTCAATAAAATTCAAAAATAAATAAATCAATCAATAAATAATAATAAATAAATAGGAAATTGGGAAGTTATCAATTAAATTGTTTGTAAGACACCACACATTAAATATTTTAGTAAGTGATAAGTGATGTTTTATAGTTTGGTAGTAAGGTTTATAGACGTGAACCTAATGTATAATCATAAGTAATTTTAGGACTCATAAAAGGAATCATAATCTTTAGATTTGATAAATAAAAAAAAAAGAGAAAGTGGTGATTTGTCGCCATCCTAAGGCCTAGGAGGATGACCATGCCATGCAACCTTGATGAATCATCAAATTAACAAAGAGGGAGATGCCACATGTTAGACAGGTGGCTACATTTGAGCAAATCACATGTGAGAATGCCACCTATAAATAGTGCACGGCTTGGGAGCTTCAAGGACAAGGTAAGACAAAAATAAGAAGCATCCAAGTAAGGAAAAATATTGGCAGAATAAGAAGAATCGGGGAGCAAGCTTAGAAGAATTTAGGAGTAATTTTTATGTGAGTTTTATTATACCTTGAGTTACTATAATATGTTTTCTACATGTCTTAAGTTACCATAATATATTTTACGAATGTTTTAAGTTACCACAATTTATTTTATATAATTTATGTTTTATGGTTAGGTTAACGTTTCAATTATGTGGGTTATTTTCTAAACTCTATTTGTTCAAATTAAAACCCATGGATATGTTTGTTTTATTTTTAAAGAATATTTGGCTATGATCTTATATGAAAATATGTTTTGTGAGTACCACCACGGGAGTCCCACGCCTTGGGGGACTTAAATAATCATTAGCTAGTGTTTGACCACTTTGTGGTCCCCTGTTTGTCATGGATCTATTGACCCCTGTAGTGATTGTCACTTTAGTGACTCCTGTTTTGTACCGTAGTTATAGTGATTTATTTCTGTTCTGTCACTTAATTTATTTGTGTATTCAACTCAAATTATGTTAATGTTTTAGTTTAAATAATTATCCATGGCTATTTTGTACCTCTACACTCACAGTATAATACTTCTCACTCTGCTATGTGCTTATAGCTGTTACCCTTTCAGGTGACGAGATTTAGCGGGATGAAGATGGAAATTGAATCGCTGTGTTGTTTTTTAAAATCTTTTTTTTTATTAATTCTGTCTGTTTTGCTTTGAACTCTTGTAATACAATAAAGTTCAAATGACTATGTTTTGTTTCCTTTTAAATAAGCAGTTGGTTCCCAATTATTTTATTTTATTTATCTGCTTGCGCTGCGACTATAAAATTATTTGAATTATTTTATTTTTATCTTGTTACGACGACGAGCCTTTGGGTACCGGGTTTAGGTTGTGACAGACCCGTATTTTTATGCCGTCCCCCATGACTTGGGACTCTCTATGGATGCCACAATAGATTTCAAACTTGGAATGTTCGTTCACAGAAACATATATCATTTCAGAAATCATAGCATATCTTATCTCATTTGGAACATAGTTTCATATAAACGTATCTTTACGATAACGTTACTCACAGTGGTTCCAGTAAGCGGTCAATCAATCATCGAGTCTTGACCTACAATCACAAAATACATAACACAAGCATGTCTTATCATTATACATTCAAGTGGCCATTAGGGCTTAGTTTTCATTACATTGGTTCTTATTCTTTCTCATACAAAATAAACCGGTTTCTTATTTCGCATATTCTTTCATTACTAAGCCCTTCTTTTCCAAATTGGTTGATCCTTTACTTGGCTTCTTAAACAATTACCACAAAATCAATGATTCATTCTTTAACTAACTAATCTATATTGATTAGTAGCCTATTATTCTTTATTGAGTCATAAATCATGTCTAAAATGCATTGGAATGAGATGAAGATAAAAATATGAACTAAATACAACTTTCCAAAGTGTGCTGAAAATGGGTCTTCGCTCGAGCGCCACTTTGGTTGCTCGAGCGGACTGTAAAATTTGAAAAACTACTGGGAGGTTGATTTTCACGCTCGAGCGAGACTTTCCTCGCTCGAGCAGACAACGTAAATTCTGAAATTTCCAAAATTATAATTGAAGTTCAAGCTTGGTATTCAAAGCCTCAAAACATGTACTTTAGTATATAAACATGGAGAACCATTGTAATTTAGTTAAACATTCTCAATTAAAAATCATTTATTCGAAATCATGCTCCAATTGCCAAACTTAGTTTTAATTCATTTTCTCCATATCAAGCCAAATCCCAAACCCAAAGTGATTAATTTTTAAATTGAACTCCATAAATTTAACATGGCTCAAAACTCTCATTTTCTTTTAAGTTACATAAAATTGGCGTCAAATTCTTTCTATTTTCCTTGAAATCATGAAATTGAAGTCATGAAACTTCTTATAAATTTTCCAACTTGTTTCCATAATCTTAACTCAACTTAATGTGTAAACAAAATATGTTTAATTCAAATAAAATCTTAAATTACATTACATGCATGGATTAAAAATTAAATTATAAAATCAAAGCTTTACCTAGCATTGGGATTAATTCTAAATTTTCCATAAACTTGATGTTTATAAAACATTTCCTTTTTCTCTTCAAAATATGAGATTGAATTAATCCAAATTTCTCATAATCTAAGATGCATGTATAAAACACTTATCAAAAATCCAACTAATTCTACATTATCAAGTTGAAACTATAATTTGACTTTTTAATTAATATCAAAACTCAATCCCAAACTCACAAGCTTTAAAGGATGGATTAAAGTTCTAAAATCTTGAAAATCCACAATGCATGTATGAAATTTCATTTCAAAATTAAACCAACTCTAGATTGTCAAATTGTAAATCATAATTTATTTCTTGATTTATCCCAATTTAGATTTAATTAATTTTTCTTCATACCTAACCCAAATTTAATCTCATAAATCTTTTTACACGTGAATTAAATCTAAACTTTGAAATTCTGGCATGCATGCAAGGATGGATCTCAAATTTAGTAAAATCAAACTCAAACTAATTAATTTTCAAATTTATTTCCATAATATTCCACATGCATGTAAGGATGAGTTTTAATTTGTGAAGAATAAAAATTAATCAAACTCTAACTACTTAATTTCCAAATATATATCCATGATCTTAAAACATAACTCAAAATTTCTTGGTCTTCTTGTTAATTCCTATTAATTACATGATCTAGAGTCCAACTTCATCTATAATTTCAAGTATAATCTAAAGATTCTACAAAACTTAAGCATGATTTCATACCTTTAAGCTTTAATTTCAACATCTTGTTTGATCCTCCTCTATTTCCCCTTTTCTTTTCTTCATTTTCTTTCTTTGCTCCATAGCCCTTTCTTGAGTTCTTCTCCAGAATTTGTACAAATCTTGGGCTCACTCACTCACTCTCTCTCTTTTCGGCTCTTTCTCACGGGTTACACACACAGAGATGAAGCTACACTCTTGATTTCAATCTCACTCCGGCACATGAGTGCTTCCAATTAAGTAATAAATAAAATAAAAGAGTTGCCTACTCTCTCCTCATATACACACACCAACTCTTACACTGCATACGTGCACTCACTCTTGAACATCAACACATCATTCACATCACTACAAGAAAACACACCTTTGGCGACTAAATTTTTAGTCGCCAAAGGTCCATTTTTAGTCGCCAAAAGTCGCTGTTTAACCTTCCCCGACTAATTTTTTTGGTCGCCGGTTTTGTCGCCAATAAACGGTCGCAGAAGGTTTTGGCGACTAATCTGTCTTTTAGTCGGCAAAAGGCAGGTGTTTAGCGACTAAAGGTTTGGTCGCCAATACTCAATTCCATTTTTGGAAACTATACCTTTGGCGACTAAAATGTTAGTCGCCAATAGTTAAATTTTTTTTTATTATTTATACAATTGCCACTCTTTTGGCGACCAAAGTATTTTGTCTCCAAAAGCATTTGTCAAAAAAAAAAAAAAAAACCCAACTGTGCTGCCTCAGGAGCTCCCATGGGTTTCGAACCTGCGACCTCCACCTTCCAAGCCTTAACACAACACGCCAGCCCACTATGCCACTCAACCATCACATGAATATACTTGCAACTTATATTATTTATATATTACTTTCATAGTATTAATACAAAACTATATATTTAAATATAATTATATATATTGAATATAATTTATGTAAAAAATAAATGATTTACTAAAAAAAATTATAGGCCACTTTTGGCGACTAAAATAAATTTTTAGTCGCCAATTTACTAATTTTCGGCTACTAATTATTAGTTTGTCGCTAATTAGTAGCCAAAAATAGCCACTTTTGGCGACTAAAGTCAGGTTTAGTCGGCAAAACCCCTCCTTTTAGCTACTAATTTTTTTTTAGTAGCCAAAAATAGCACTTTTGGCGACTAAAGTCAGGTTTAGTCGTCAAAACCCTGCCTTTTAGCTACTAATTTTTTTTAGTAGCCAAAAATCTGCACTTTTGGCGACTAAATTGAATTTTAGTCGCCAAAACCCCTACTTTTGGCTACGAAATTGATTTTAGTCGCCAATAACTATGCATTTGGCTACTAAACTGTTTTAGTCGCCAAAAGTGTTCACTTTTGGCGACTAATTCCATTTTAGTCGCCGATTGTCGTACTTTCAACGACGAAAATTCATTTTTTAGTCGCCAAAGGTGGATTTTCTTGTAGTGCATGCACACACACACAGATTGCTTAGTACACACACCCTCAATTAACACCATTCAATTTATGATTAAAATTAACCTAATTAGTTAACACTTAATCTAAATAAATATTGATAAACACATAATTAAATTAATTGTAACAAATCATAAATCTCTCATAATTTAATTAATCTAATTGATTTCCATTAGAGCCTAATTAATTATATTTAATTTTATTAATCCGAATCAGATGTTTAGTCAGACTCCCAAAAGGCTCTAAATTCAATTTATTATCATTATCAATTTTGATTTCCCAAACCATCTAGACCTTCAATTTCTGATCAGACTCAAATTTTCATCAATAAATTATATATTCAAATTAGGCACATTGTAATTAAATTTAATTTATAATAACCACAATCCTCAATCCTCATGACTTAATCAACTTCAATTAGGATCTAATTAATCGAATCTCAATTTCACTAAACTGAATCGAATATTTAATTAAACTCCCAAATGGGTCCGCAATTAAAATTAAATTGATTAACTTCTCAATTTTACTCCCTTAAGCCTTTTGGACCCTTAATTTCTAATTCCAAAATAACTCTTTAATAAAATCATATACGAGTCAAATCCCACAAGTCTTATAAATCCCAAATAAATTATAATACTCGGCAATTAAATCTCAAATCCTCTTAATTAATTAAGTATCAATCATTATACGTGATGGGGCTGTTACAGATCTGCACTTTATACGCATTTTCCAACGCCCCACGCGAAGTTATTTCGCAAAAACTTTCGATTCTCTTTACTTTGGACCGATTAAAATTTGATTTCGGAGTTTCTTTCTCCATTTTCACCACTTGATGTATGTTTGTCTCGAACTTTGGCACATTTTCTCGAGGGTTGACTTTTGTTGACTTTTTCCTTTCCCGAGAGTTGACTTTTGTTGACTTTTTGCAATTTTGGCTAATTTCGCTCATTTGTGCTCATTTTTGCAGATTTCTTCGAATGGTGGATCCCTTTCATCATGGCGAAGGTCCTCCATAGGCCGGGGACGAGCCAGACATCATGTCATTGCCTCTGAGGATTCGTCATTTCGACCCGGAGAGGTACGACCCTCAGGAGCACGTCCTATCTTTTGTCACATTTTATCATTTTACCGACTTTGAGCAGCAAGCACCCCCAGATTTGCTGCTTCGGGAGCCAGAGTCCCATTTATCTCACCAGGCGCGAGAGGTATGTATTTCACTTTTATATTCTCTACAATGTATCTTTGCATTTCTTGCACACTTCATGTTTTCGCTATGTATTATGTCTGGCTTATCGCGAACACATTTACACACGCCATCCGGTCCATTTGGTACACAGCTCATTTTCGGGCACAGAGCTCGTACGTTTCTGAACACGCATTTCATAGATTTTCATTTATGAACACGCAGCCCATTCACTTCATTTGCACGCTGCTCATACATATTTGAACACACGACTCATTCACTCTATTTCTGAACACACAGCTCATTCACTTCATTTGCACGCAGCTCATACATCTCTGAACACGTAGCTCATTCACTTCATTTATGAACACACAGCTCATTCATTTCATTTGCACGCAGCTCATACATCTCTGAACACACAGCTCATTCACTTCATTTCTGAACACACAGCTCATTCATTTTTGTTCATTCTGAATGCAGGTATTTTCTCATTCTACACAAGGTTATGGATCGATCCTTGCCAAGGAGTGGTATGTGGAGCTCCCAAATACTGTTCGCCATATCGTCGATAAGGCAGGATTCGGACCTTTCTGCACGAGGCTATCACGTTACCCGGCGAGTAGGACCCTGATGGGGGCTCTTGTGGAGAGATGGTAGGACACCACCAACTCGTTCCACTTTTCAGCTACTGGGGACATGACGATGACTCCATATGACTTCTCTATGCTGATTGGCCTCGATGTGGCCGGCCGACCGGTCCCCTATGACACAGATATGGGCGAGTGGGAGGCAGCTTGGATTCATCTGCTGGGAGTCCGCCCACCGATCGACAGATCATCCGGTAGAGTCAGGTACACCTGGTTTCCCGTGTAGTACAGGGGGACTTTACATGAGACTGTCGAGGAGATAGAGCAATATGCTCGGGGGTTTTTGATGTTCTTCTTCGGGACCACTTTGTTCTCCGACAGGGGGAACATTGTTGGACTTTACTTGCTCAGTGCTTTGGTAGACCTATCACAGGTCAGCCAGTATGATTGGGGTGGCGCCGGCCTCGCTACCTTTTACTGTTATATGAGCGTGACCTCCCGCGGGCGAGGGAACATAGTAGAGGGTTACTGGAGAGCCTGGGAGGTACATTCTGCCCTCTTGATTTACATTTATGCTTTTCATTATCTGTGCACTGCACACGGCACACATTACTTTCTGTATTCTACATTCTGCACTCAGCATTCTGTATTTTCAGCATCCCATTATCTATACACTGCACACGGCATTCTGTACTTTCTGCACTCTATATTCTAACAGCCACTGTCCTATTTTCCACAACTATGGGTTTATGCATAGTTTTCGACGCTGGCCCTAGAGCTCGATGTGGAAGTACCTCTGGAGACCCCCTACTCTCGCAGATTTGAAGGTCGGTGTCGGCCGCGGCCTCGGGAGACTTTGCCATATCTCCGACAGTACTTTGACACCGTTCGGTCGACGGAGGTAATCCAAAACTCTTAGTCTTTTATGCTTTCAGCTTTGATTTTCCTTGTATATTTATGACATCTAATCAGTTTATGTACTTGCCATCCGTAGATTACTTGGCAGCCATGGGCAGCTTTGCCAGGAGATACCTGGTTCCGGTTCCGATTCCCTAGGGAATGTGCCGCTTCTCGATATAGGGTTTTATTTGAGGGGCCAGTTGGCAGGGCCTGGTTTCTGGGGGATCGCTTCTTGCGTCAGACGATGGGCCGCCCAGATCAAGATATCCCCTCAGCACCTCTAGAGGACATATGGTCCACTGAGAGACTCACTCCCCAGGAGGTCGAGATCGCTTTGCTGGGTAATGATGCTATTCTGTTCCTAGAGGAGGGGGAGTACACAACCTACCGCCATACGTACTTGATGCCCCTACTGACGGGTGTCCGTACTCCCACGAGGAGGGCTGCTAGTGTATCATCATCGAGTCGAGTCTGGGCTGCGGATACCCCTTCGACTAGAAGGGTCGGCACATCGAGAGGTGGGGCTGGACAGATTCCTCCGACTTACTAGCATGCGGGATGGCCAGATCTCCCAACCGAGCTGACAGGATGGCGATACGGGACATCTTACCCGATTCCATTTGAGCCCCCATTGGCCGATCATCGATATGTCAGTGACCCTGACTCACCGCTGGTATGTTCTACATTTTTTCATTTATCACTCAGACATTTAGGCATTCACTTATTTACTGATGACTTGAGCTTCCATCTGCAGCCTCCCAGAGAGTATTGTGATGGGTTACTCGGAGTGGTGGCCTCACTCGAGAGCATGGTGCTGTGGAAGAAGACATTGTTGTTTGTCGCCGGCGTTACGGTACTTCTCAATTTTCTTGTATTTATCATACTTCTGATGACATACGGAATTTTGAACATTTCACTGCATTGGTCGACTGCATGTGTAGAACACATCTGACACATACCACATCCATATACTGTATCTGCATGCACACAGCCTGTGTAACATTCTTGCATCTGCGTCTGATATACATATTGGCTAATGCACTCAAATTATCCTTTTCAGGTCCCATCACTATAGACCGGGCCATCCAGGCCTTCTCGAGGAG